>JALNIF010004549.1:0-15952 GCA_026284005.1 Thecaphora frezii | reverse complement strand
AGAGAGGAAGAGAGGAAGAGAGCGAAAGGGAGAGAGGGGGCGAGAGGCGAGAGGCGAGAGGCGAGAGGCGAGAGGTGAGAGGTGAGAGGTGAGAGGTGAGAGGCAAGAGACAAGAGACAAGAGGGGCGATGGCGAGGGGGGGAATGTGAGTGAGCGGCTGGGTGAGGAGTGCGGAGGGCGGGGGGCGCCGAGCGTGGAGCGTGGAGCGAGCAGCGTGGAGCGAGCAAAGGGAGGCCTGACAGGCTCAATATGGCAAAAAGCAGCCACCGATCCGACCGTCCAAAAAGCGAGCTCCAGCAAAGTGGACAACTACAGCAGTTGGAATCGCCAAAATGTCACACGTACATACAACGCACATCACACATACCTCGCCACGCCCGCCCGCTCACTATTCATATTCACAAGTGTGAGTGGGAATGATTAAGATTCCCGATTAGCAGCCCCTACTACGCTCTGTGACTGCTCGGCCACTCGGCTGTCACCCGACGCCACGCCACGCCAGGCTGACCACCGCTGCCTCCGCTACCGCTGTTGCTACAGCTGCTGCTGCCGCCTTCGGGTCGGCCGGTTCGGGCTGACGGATCAAAGCTCTGCAACAAAGCGGACGCAGCGTCGTCACATCGCAGCACAGCCCGTTTCCGCTCTCCGCCTCGTGTCCCTCTGCACCGATGCTACGATTGCCCCCTTCCCGTACGTCGAGCTGCAGGCGCACTGGATCGCCCATGGCCCAGTCTTGCCTTTAGTCCTCTAGAGCAAAGGCGCAAGTGGGCCAGCAGGGCGAGAAGGCCGAGGGGCAAGGGAGGCGCAACGGATGGCTTCGGCTTAATGCCGCTAGTTGAGCCATGGATGCCACTCCGTGACTAGTCACGTTGCTCTACACACGTACCCAACGTACAGCTAGAGAAAGCGTAGCCATAGTGCGCTTCTTGCTGCTCACTCACATCTATATTATCGCCGCGTCCCGCTCGATCCCTCTACATATTTTGTTCCTCCTTTCAGTTACACTGTCGGGTGTGTCGGGAGGCTACATAGTGCGACGCTATTAACCGCATATTGGTTCCTAACCTTTTATCTTTGCCTCGCATTCACAACGATTCTAGATTACATGGTTACTAGCAGGGTGGAGATTGCGTTCCAAGAGATCGCTTCCAGGAGGAGCAAGCATGCTGGATGGCGTCGCGATCGGCACGCAGACCTACACTCGCAAAGAAGCTGCTAACCTCCCTTCCTCCCCAACCCACCTCGAAGCATCAAGCTAGCTATCACATGTTGGACCGTACAACTAAGCGGCAAGTTGGCCTGCTCTACCGAAATCGCCGGCCACAGTCTTGCTACATGAATACCAGCTTGGATGTCACCAGTCAAACCTATCATCATGCCTGCCCAGTCACCCTCCTTCACAGCCTAATCATGCGAAAGAGGTTTGGCAGTACTGAGGTTTCCGCTCTGACCCATCGAGGTATCGATCCTTATTTGCAGTCGAGCAGCCCGGACCGCCGACGACAGTTGCGTGGGCTCTCCTGTCGACTTTACCTGACAACGCTCGCCAGGCTACGTTGGAATTCGCTACCCTGACGAGACCAGCATCGGCCCAGCCGAGAGCTTTTGTCGGAACAACCAGTCAGCCCCAACGCAACTGTAGTCACGCATTTTTACAAAAATGCACCCTTCATAAATGTATGGTTACAAGTTTGAATGTAGCGTAGTGTGTGGTGCTTGGCAGGTGCTTCTTTGCGTCGGGATTTTTCTCCCTTTTGTCCCACCTGGTTCGGTGGTCTGCGCCTGGCGCCGAGCTGCGTTGCCGGACTGCAGTGCAACCAACCCGAAGGTGGAGCTAAGCCCACTCGGGCCTCTTGCGGTCAGGGTGGGTGGGCTTGCCTGTCACTCTAGTAAAGTACTAACTAGTGCTTAGTCTCGCAGACGACGCGACCTTGCAAGGTCTAAGGCACGCCTCTCCTGTCGCAAAGCTGCCCTTGTTACACTGAGGACGAACTACTTCGCCATTCCATTGCACCTCGCCGGCCTACACATTTTGCGCTTAGATGCGTAAGAAAGGCGGAGCTAGAGAAGGCAAAGCTGTTGTACGTCGCGACAGCCCGACAGAGAGACAACACATCCGATTCGATCGTGGATCTTCTTTGTCAACGTGTTTTTCGCTCGTTGGTCGAGGGCCTTTCGCGTTGCGGCTTTGCCAAGGCAGGCAGGCAGGTCTGACATGCAACACCACGACCGACTCGCCTGCATTGGCGGTGGGTCTGACGCGGTCCTTTCGATTCTAGAAACGAATGGGCCGCGAACTTCAAGTCTTTATTTTTTTCCTGACATTCAAATAAACAGAAAAGTGAGATGAACTCAAAGTAGTCGGTAAGAGTACGTACTGTGTGAGGTGAGTAGACCAAGCTTGCTCTTCTTTCATGTCGTCTTTACCTTCCGATTCAGCCTCAGCCTTAACGCCGACAGGTGCTTGCTTCGATAGGGAAAACTTGGAAACGCAAATCCTTTTCGATTATTTTCAAGGGACGAAATCAAATCAAGACAGCTTTGCCGCTGTGCTGGAGGAACTCCGTCGTGCGGGAGGCATCACTAATCACAATCCGCTAGCAGCAAGGGAGTAGTCGATCGATTTCGGAGGCGCATGGCTCGCTGGCCGATCGAAAAGCGAAGCCTCGCCGGAAAGGGCGGCATGACCTCCCGTCATCTGCTGTAGCTCCAGTAGGTCCAGTCCGGAGCATGAAATGAGGAGGGCCGAACGTGTAAGCATTCATAATTTGGCGGTGGATAAATACCTACTTTAGTGCTTGCTGTAGCTAAGCTTCTGTGCGTGTATCTTTGAAGCAAGCAACGAATAGAGATCAAAATCGAACAATGCAAGCGGTGAAGACAAAAGAGAAGAAAGGCGAGACACGGCGCCCTCGCGATAGGCGGGTGCTTCTTGCACCCAACATGGGGAGGTTAGGCGTCTCCCTGAGCCGAACGCTCGGTTCGGCTTCGTTGAGCGAAGCGCAATTTCGTTACAACGCACAGCCCAGGCGACCTAGGAGCAGTGAATAGGAATGCATCCCCATGATCAAGGTGGGCGGTTGAGCAATCCTCTTGCTGCCGGAATCGAAGGGGAGCAGCGCGATTCCGGTCTATAACGCTGCACCGCTTGAGAGCGAAACGGCCGGTCGGTCGCTGTCGTACAAGCAAGTGGCGTGGCGTTACACGACGCTGCCAGGATGGTGCAACGACGAAAGTAGTGGCTTGAGGTGGGGGATGGGGGAAGGGGTCTGGCCACGAATGGTGCGGCGCCGGGATCAGCTATCACGCACCAGGCTGCGGGCGGTTGCAATACACCTTGGCCTATCATCGTAGCAGCGGGCAGCGAGAAGGCAGTAAGGCAAGGCAATCACGCTGCAAATCAACTGCGTTGGACGGCAAAGCCGAGGCGCGATTTGCGCAGCGTTGTCGTGTTCGCTTGTCAGCCTACCTGTCATTTCCAACGAGCGAAGCGGCTCCACGCTATCGAGTCTTTACCAACGGCGAAGTCCGCAGAAGGAGCATCGAAGCGCTCTGACCGAGCAGATGGAGTGAGGAAGGACACATGTTTACTAGGCCTTCTCCTTGGCATCCACCTTGCTTGTGGCAGCAAACTGCTCGCTACGGCGGAAACATGACCGTGTGGTAACCTGCGTGTAACCATTCGAAAAGGGAGAGAGCGAGAACTACCCAGTGGACCCACTCAGGCGAGCTAGAAAAGCGCGGAGATGGTATGGTTGCACCTAGGTTAGCGAGCTGTGACATGACTTCGTCCGTGATACCGAGGGGTTGCCCGCTGGTGCTTGGGTCGAGTATGATGGCAACGGGTCCCGTCTGCTTGGGGAGCTTGTCTCGGTTTGTTGTCGCTGCAAGCCCACAGCGACGGGCGTTGACGCGATCGCATGAGGAAGTCAAAATGCCACGCCTGACGCCCAACGGTCTCACAGCAAAGGACAGCAAGGCCGGTGGGCGAAGGCGGATGTTGTCTTGTGCTTGGTTCCGACGGCTGACGCTCGGGCCACAATTCTATCTTCTGGCGTATAACGAATCACAAGTCATGCCAAAAATGAACAAAAACATACGAATTCCAAAACTAGTAAAAATGAAGATAAACATAAAAACAAAAAAGCTTTTAAAGATACAATGAAAATTACAAACTAAATAATGTCAAAAAAGAACCCCGACGCAGCAGCAGGGACGAAGTGAGTGCGTGTGCTTGTGCGTGTGGGTGTGGGTGTGGTGTAGGCACAACGTACTTGTGGTGAGCAGCGAGCTGCTGCAAGTTTTACCGTAAAGCAGACGCACGCAACCAACAAGCAAGCAGCAAGCAAGCAAGCGCTGGTTGATGCTTTGACAACCACCACGCCTCACAACCACAATCGCAACATTATTCACCCACACCGCTCGGCGGCCACCAATGACCCGCCGCCTCTGACAAGCCAAGGCCGAGCTGGCCTTTTGCAACGGCATGCGCCTGCCAATCTTCAGCTTCAGCCTTGTACGAGTAGTCCCGACTACGCCCTCTGCTACGTACTCGAATGCTTCCCGTTTCGCATTCTAACGTGCTGTTCTGTGGCAACGAGCAGGGCCTTGGTGAAATCGGCTACGATGTGAACGCCGAAGCGAGCCGAGCGAGCGGCAAATGGACAAAGAGTACTGCTGATATCGAAGCATCAGCCGCAGGCCATTTAAGCAGGCGGCCTCGGCCATAGACCGGGTGGGCCCATCTTTGATTAGCGAAAAACGAAAGGCTGAGTGTTATGTCGTTCACTAGCCTCAATTGGATGGAACTTGGTGATTGGCTCCTCGATTGAATTCGGCCTGAGCCTTTTAGGTCCTTTGGACCCGACGCACTTGGAATTGCAGCGATAGCGATTGAATGAAGGGTCAGCATGGTACCCATCACGGTGGCGGCTGCAGCCCTGGAATGCTCACGACTACTCCAACGCTACACTGGGTGCGGGTGTTGATTCGACGTGCTGTGCATGCCTGACGCTGCTGCTTGGTGGAGCTACGTGACCGCCGAGGTAGTTTTGAGTAAAAAGCCCAAGTACGTCGTCATGGAAGGCGAGAAGAGTCTTTGTAGCCCTTCTTCTTTTGGCCACAAGGGATCGCTGGCACGGGAGCCTCTTCCTTCTGCAGGTGAGCCTGATTCGCCGAATAATTAAGAGAGTGATTAAATGTGTTTCACGAACCTCACTTGTGAAGTGTGCAGATGAGACGGTTTTGGTTGAGGCGACTTTGAGATACCGCACGCGCCAACGACGCCTGCAAGTTGCCGGCCTACAATACAGTCTTGGCAGTAATTGCTGTTGAAGCAAAGAGCAGCGACGTTGCAGGCGGTCGGAGGCTTGGCGATAAGGGTCGGTGCTGCTTTGTCGCAATTTCAACTCACCCCGGGGGGTAAAGCCCACTCTGACCAGAAAAAGGCGGGCTGCTTCGCCAGGAAAACGAGGCCAGCTTGCTTGGGGCGGACGCCATCCCGCACCTAACTAAGACACAGAGCAACCACGCAGCATCACGCCGCGGCTCCGCTTCCGCTGCGAGTTGGCAGTGAGCGTATGCTCAGCCGCCATTCTGCCTACGCCGACAAGCCACTTCTCCTTCACCGCGCCGAGCTGCCAATCATGGCATGCACCGACACGTTTGCCATCCTCGTTTTCCTCTTGCACCCTCCACCACCACCCAGCCCATGCCGTTCGGGCTTCCTCCTCCTTCTGATTGTTCGACGCTGCCTTGGGTCGGCGACGCTCCCGTCCCGGATCTTTGCTGCCCCCAAGAGGTCCCCATAGAACCTTCGTTTCCCGAGCCCGACCCCCACCGGCGTTCTTGGATGCCCCTTCTAGTTGCTACTCTCGCCTCCACCGTGCCATTGGCCTATTCTATCCTTTCATCAGCAGTGAAAAGTAGGGCGGATAGTTCAAACACCGCCAGCGATCCACACCTTACTCCCTCGGCGGCTCGGGGCAAGGAAAAGAAAGGGAAGAAAGGGCAGGACAGGGGAGAGGGGGAAAGGGCAGAAGGGGGAGGTCATTTGTACCTGTCGGAGTCAGAGGTGGCGAAGCGGAGCAGCTTGGCTTGCCGCTCCGACGTCGTCATTACTACCAGAAAAACGCAGACACCGGGTGGGGCGATGTGTTTCCTATCGCCTCCAAGTTGACAAAAGCAAAGGTACGTATGTTGTTCGCCGTCGTCGGATCAAGCATTTTGACTGCAGAAAGCGAGGCACCAACAGGTCCGAACGAGTTGAGGGGGCGGAAGCAATGAGGAGTGATGCGATTCGCCAGCGTGTTCCCTTGCATCTGCCAAACGCCTTTTGATCGCGAACCGGCCAAAGGGGGGCGCGGCGCACCGGCCCTAGCGTTCACATTGACGATCGTCGCTGCCAAAGTGCACCGGGCTACCCCGTGGACCTCGGATCTAACCTTGAGCCAAATGAGTCCAAAAGGGGGAAGAGGGAGGAGGGGGAGAAGGAAGGGAAGTGAAGGTTGGTCTCCCCCTAACGTCGTTGCTGGAAACGAACGAGGCATGGCAATGGCCGTGATTGTTCGTGCCTCGCACTCTCTCGAACCGGCCACGATGCTTCAGCTAGTCTGAAGCTGGCTTAGCACGACTCGCGGGCGACCTGAGGATGGGCCCGATGGCCGGCTACTTTGTTTGAAGAGTCAGCCTAGCTGGCATTCCCGATTTTCGGCAATCGGGCATAAGGAATGTCGATCTCCCGACAAGCGGCCGGTAAAAATGAGGTGCGCCCACCGATGGCAGCTACAAGTAAGTAGTGGTCGGCTTGGAGAACGGTTGAATAATCTCTTGTGGTTCAAAGAAGGCAAAAGTCAGCACAGTATGGTGGGCGGAAGAGGTTGTGCTCGCTGAAGAGTGAGAAGGTTGGGCCGATGCACGGATGCTGATCCTTTCGTCTCGATGCAGGTCCCGAGTGAGAGAGGGGCGGGCGGAGGATGGATGGGTTGCTGCGGACGGCTCGCAGATAAAATTATTTGATCCATTCGATATTGGCCATGCATCGGGGGAAGCGCAGACGCAGACGTTGCTCGGCGACCCTCGTCTTGACGGCGGCGACCGATGCGTTTGCACGGGTTTGGCCGTCGGCGTCCGTTTCGACGGGAAGGACAGGACAGGCGGGCGAGAGGCCGTATCGGCTGCGATCGCCAGCTCTCGAATCTCTCAACAATAACGATTCGGCAACGAGCCAAGGGTGGGAGAGCCAGCGGCTTCGGAAATGCACGAGCGCCTCTCTTGTGTATCCCAGCGCTGCAGCGCTGTCACCAAAGTCCCGCCCGAGGGCTGAACTGTAGCGATACCTCGGACCGAGCAGAGGACTGATAAACCCCCGCTGCACTGATACCGTCGAAGACCGAACTTCGGCCCTCTCTTGCTCCCTCTTTGTCCTCTCGCCACAACCGGGCTTTTCGCTCGAGGGCAGGAGGTGGTAGTGTTTCGATGGCGAGCCGCTGCGGACTACGGACTTGCGGGGGCACCAGACGATGCGCCCCTCTTACCTTAGGTCACCTTGCAAGCGGCGACCTCGTTGCGCTGTCCCGGCAACGCCCTCCCCAAAGCGCAGGGACGACTGTGCCATTAACTGAGTGGCATTGGCTGGTGGAGCAGGGTCCTTTGATTATCCCGACTCCGCTCCGCTCTCTCATCTTCCCTTTGAGAGTAGCGTCGCAGAACAGCTTTCGCTACCTTGGCACTGGACAACACTGCCTTGGGTGCCGAAACATGGTCCAGAACAGATCGAGTCAAAGGTTGCTGACGGCACTGCATCGGGCTTTGTTCTGACGTCAAAGCAGTGAGTAGGGTCCATGTATGCATGAGATGGGTTTGCTATCTCCCTGTAGGTTGGCCGACAACTGCGACTCTTCTGCCTTGTAAGAGGACGGTGCAAGGCGAGAGAAAGCACAAAGCCCCCTTTTCCCCCAGCGCCGTCAGGCTTGGTTGGCTTACGATCGTCCTCCTCGCCCTCCCTTCTGCAAGGGCCCTGTTTGATTTTCGCAAACCTTGACGTTTTCCTTTTCCTTTTTTCTTCCACCCTTTTCCTGTTTCTCGTTGCTTGCCTCGGTGTTTCCCTTTGGCTACAGCTGGATGAAGCTTACCTTTCGATTGTCACGAGCAGCAGAACCCGGAAGAAAATGCTGGATGCCACGCCAACCTCTTTTTCCCATGGCAGGTGGTCTTGGGAGCAAGGGTGTTCGCGGGGGATTGTAGCAACCAGCAACCAGCAACCAGCAACCAGGATACGCAGCGGTCGGACAAGCCCCGCATCTTTGAGCCACCCACCCGTCTAGCTTCTCAGTGCCCTGCCTTGAACCGTGACGATCAATGCTGTTGATACATATGCAACCCCACCAACTCCCTCGTCTCCCCTCTTTCGCCTAGCTTTCTCGGACGCGCAATGTATGGAGTTCCAACTTCGCAAAAGGGACCGCGGTCAACCTCAAAGCAGGATTTGACCATTTTAATTGCCTGCAATCCTGAAGAATGAGAATGACTCTAAGGGTTGTCCGTCGTTGCGTTCAACGGCAGCTTCGAAGCGCAGGCGCAACGAGGGTATCAAAATTGCGCACGACAAACGCCACCTCCCCGTTCCCGCTTTTGACGAACAATGACGGCGTAGCAGTAACATCGTTGCGACGCGCAATGGCATCGGTTTTGTTCGTCGCGCCTGTGCCGCAGCAAGGAGAGATGGCGCTTGCACCTGCACCTGCGCTTGCGCTTGCGCCACTTCGCGTCCCCATCTCGCCATCACGCCGAGCGAAGCCTACACCCTTCTGTCAATGCTAATACCGCTCTGGTGCAATCTCGTACTCCGACGGGTCTTGAATACGAGCCCGAGAGCTGCCAACCTGCTTTTGGTTTTTGGTCTGAAATTCAGCATATGCCTACGTTTGGGATTCCCGTCCTCACTTCTGCTCTCTATCTCCGGCAAGCACATACCACCCTCAAACCGTCCCATCGCTTTGCCACTGCGGCCTTCCTTCAGCGGCGCCAAAAGACCCTCAAAAGGTCGGATACCTCTTTTCGAGCTCCTTATGGGCCCACTCTCTCTTCTCCTCGTCCTGCCTGCTAAACTCCGCCGCCGCCTGCGCCCCTCGCCCACTCGCCTTGATGACGTACTTGTAAATCACCAACCCTTCCAAGCCTACGGGTCCTCGCGCATGCGTCTTGCCAGTCGAGATACCGACCTCGGTCCCGAATCCGTACCGAAACCCGTCGGCGAACCGGCTCGAAGCGTTGACAAAGACGTTGGCGCTACACAGCCCCTGGGTAAACTTTTTCGCCGCCGCGTGTTCCGTCGCCGGTTGTGCCGGGTCGTAGGTGGTGGACGAGGACGAGGAAGGGCCAAGCGGACGGCAGAGGATGATGTCGGTGTGGTGCGATCCGTGCGTGTTGATGTGGCGGATGGCTTCATCCACGTCGTCGACCACCTTGACGGCCAGATCGAGGTCGAGGAACTCGGTATCAAAGTCGGACGCTACAGCAGCTACCACCTTGCCGAGGGAAGGCGTCGATGTCGAGGGAAGGCGCGAGAGGGCGTCCGAGGCGATCCCAAGCGTCGCTTCGTCGCAGTGCAGCGTGACGCCAACCGAGAGAAGCGCCGCCGACAGCGTCGACCAGAGGCCGGTGCTGAGGTGCGAACGGTGCAGCAGAAGGGTCTCGAGCGCGTTGCAGGCGGCCGGGTAGTCGGTCTGGAGTCAAGGGAAAGCGAGCCGGCAGAGTCAGCGCGCTCGGGTGTTAGTCATCGACATAAGCTGCATCGAGGTAAGCGTCAGCTCGGTGCGGCAAAAAGGGGCTCTCACCTTGGCGTCGATGATGGTGGCCACCGTCATTTCGACCTCTGCATCCTCGTGGATGTAGCCAGCGCAGAGTCCGTCTGCGTGTCCCATGACGGGCATCCTCGCCTCGCGCTGGATGGAGCGGACGAGCTCGTTGCTGCCGCGCGGGATGACGAGGTCGATGTACCTGTCCTGGTGGAGGAGGGCGGCGACGTCGCTCCTCGTCTCAACCGTCTGGACCAAGTCGCTCGGCAGCGGGGTCGAGGCGAGCGCCTCGGCAACGACCTTGGCCATGACGGCGGCGGTATGCTTACTCTCCTTGCCGCCCTTGAGGATGGCGGCATTGCCCGACTTGATGGCGAGCGAAGCGATGTTGATGATGACCTCGGGCCTGGCTTCAAAGATGCAGAGGAGCACGCCAATGGGGCACGTAAGGCGGTAGAGGTCGAGCGCGCCCGACGTAGGCGTCGGCTCGGCAAGGCGCTTGGCGTAGGTGCACTGGTCGAGCGGCGAGGGCAGGGAGGCAACGTCGGTGATGCCCTGCAGCATCGACTCCCACTTGCCCGGCTTGGAGAAGAGGTCGAGGCGCGAGGCGAGCGACGCCGAGAGCTTGCCGGCGGCGACCTGCTGGTTGGCGAGCTGGACGTCGGTGTGGTTGGCGGCCTGGATGTGGGGCTTGGCGGCCTCGAGATAGTTGCGGATCTGGTGGAGCGCAGCGCAGCGCACCTGGTCAGCGGCGGCGCCCTGGGTAAGACGATGCTGGGCCTCGTCAAAGGCGAGCTTGGCTCGCTTGGCAATGTGCTCGGCGCCGATCGACATGGGCGGGTGGTGGAATTGGGTTGGGTGGGTGAGGGATGAATGGACGAATGGATTTGGGTTGGTTGGGTTGGTTGAATTGGTTGGGTTCAAGGTCGAGAGAAGGGGGGGAGAGAGAGGGATGGAGGTGGGTCAAAGGGTGAGGGTGGCGGTGGCGATGGCAAAGGCGGCGAGCGGCTGCAGCCAACGTGGGCGTGGCCGAGTCACGACGATGACAACAGCAACAACGACGACAACAACAACGACTACAACAACAACCACTACAACAACAACCACTACAACAACAACGACTACAATAACAACGACTACAACAACAACGACTACAACAACAACGACTACAACAACAACCACTACAACAACAACCACTACAACAACAACCACTGCTGCTTCCAACAAAAACGGATTCTTCGCCGGCACTTGGAACTAAGAAAAAATAAATAATAAAAAATCAATATAAAAATAAAATCGAAATAAAAATAAAAAGAATCACACATCAAAAGCTATCATCTTGGTTATTCTTGCTATGCATATCACGCTTATTGTTATCTTGAAAAGGCTCGAGTGCGGTGCTTGCTCATGCGTCTTCCCGATGCGAGGTCACTCCCGATTGCCACGTGACTCTGACGCCAACCAGGCCCACTTTTTTCGTGGCCCGCCAGCGAGCTTTGCCACCGACCGCCGCCCTTAGCTTTCATCATCCTTTCGCCATCTCCACACCAGCCACCCACGCTCGTCGCCCCCGTCGTCAACATGGCCCGCACCACCTTCCTCTCGCACCTCTCCGCCTCGTCCCGCTCGCGCGTCCTGCGGCCCTCTACCGCCCGCATCTTCACCTCCCCTCTCCGTACCCTCCAACCCTCCACCAGCCTCCTCCCCTCTCCACTCGCTCTCTCCGCCTCATCCCCCGCTTCCTCCACCTCCCCCGCGACACCCCAATCGGCGCTCACTCCCTCCTTTCGCCTCGCACGCACCGCACCATCGCCGTCCCTCTCTATCCTCTCTCCCCTCTCCCGACCCACCCTCATCCCACCCAACGCATCCCTCATCAACACTGCCCTGGCCTCGGTGCGCTCCGTCACATACGGCTCAGAGTACCAGCCATCACAGAGGATCCGAAAGAGGAGGCACGGCTTCCTCGCCCGAAACAAGACCAAGAATGGACGAAAGACGCTCGCTAGGAGACGCGCCAAGGGCAAGGCCAAGCTCAGCCACTGAGCGCTGCATGCGAATGTGCGGTTTGCGGGGGTTTATGGATCGATGGTGGGATGGAAAAGGTGAGAGGGCGTGTTTGGCGTCAAATATGAAAGGTGAAAGGTGGGAGGTGGGAGGTGGGAGGCGGGAGGCGGAGAAAGGGTAGGAAGCCAAGGGAATGGCGAGGCTGGGATGGACAGTGGGCGGACCGACCAAACCATAAGGGGGCATTCTCAGCGACACCAGACCAACGCCCCATTCCATCCCCAAGCCGAGCAAGCTGGTCAACGCCAGCCGACCTCTTCGATTCCTCTCTTGGTCTGGATCCACCCAATACAATGACGCCCCACCAGCGGGCCTCAAGCATTCCCCTGCACCAACACAACCAAGAACGGCTTATACCTCTCCCTCCTCGCACCCTTCCTCGCGCTTCACGACGTGCATTGCACCACGTACCCTCCACCCCACGCACCAACTCTTTGTGAATGTATATGTGCTACCATGCCGAGATTCACGGTAGCGTCTGGTTGCCTCACCCTGGGTGGATCGGTTTGTGAAGCGGTGGTGCCGATTTTGGATGTATGTGATGAATTTAGAAGTGGTGGTGTCTGGATTGTGGATTGGGAACGAAGATAGAGGCGGGTGGGGATGGAGGCTACTCTGGTTACTCTGGTTGGTCACCTTGCTCGCCCCGTTTTACTGCCGTCGTTGCACGCCGTGCCCCGCTGCACGGTACGAGTTGCGTCCCACCTACAGAAGGTGGCGAGCTGGAAAAAAGCCGTCTTGGCTGTAAATTTTCTTCCACGTCGACGGAGGGTTCTTTGTCAACACGCCCAACCACCTTCCACTGGGCTGAGAGCGCCACGCCACCTTTTGTTGCTTGCGATAGAACCGTCCACCTCTAACGTAGCACACGACCAAAACCACCATCGACTTCTCACACAATCAGAGCAACTGCAAATCATCCGCGTTCGGAAATGGCCGTAAAATTCTCGAGGTGGTGGTTGAAGGGATGAGCGTGAAACCTAGATCGGGCAACCTAGGGGAAACTAGAGGGCCGACCGATCCTGTACCAGGAAGCGGGCGGCAGCGGCGATGCCCTTTTCCCCGCTGGTCCGGTTAGCGCCGACGACGAAGCGCGCCGAGATTTCGCCGACAGCCACGGCGCACGCAACGATGATGAGGATGATGACGATCCACGTGCTAGATACGAGTGAAGAAACGGAGCAGAGGCACGAGGAACCAGAACGAGAACGAGAATTAGAACCGAAAAGCGTTTAGTCAGTCCTTGGGCTCTCTGATCGCTGGAATCGGCGGGGCCGATCAGTGACGGGCGGGCGGGCGCGGCGTAAGACTTACATCTTGGACATGGCGGCATTGGCAATGTGCTCGTGGATGATCTCTAGCAGGTCATTGGCAACAGCGAGGCGCTCGTTGAGGTTCTCTACGCGTTCGTCGATCTCGAGATAGTCGCGGATGGCGTCGTAGAGGAGCTTGAGCGACGCCTCACTCCAAAACAGCTCGGGCGTATCGAGCACGTTGGACGTCAGGTTGACGTCGACGCGAAGCTTAAACAGCCTTCCCGTCAGCCGTAGCGCCTCGCGCCGCTTGAGCCGCAGCTCGCCCGACGACGCCATCTCCTTGGGGATGTGCGACGTCACCTCGAGCGCGTCCTGCATCCGCTCCTCAAACACGCTCAGTTTGGTGCTCTGGGCGATAGCGTGCGCCAGCGACAGCTTCAGTAGGTGGTTGGGCGCGCGGAACGTGAAGAAATCGTTGAAGATGCGCGGCGCCGGGATGTTGGGATCGTAGCAAAAGTGGAAAGCCTCCGTCTCGCGATCCTCCTCGGCCATGATCTCGCGCGCGCAACCCGAAGATAGCACATCGTCGATGATCGACCGCTCCTCGGCCGCGGTAAAGTTGTACATCACCAGCACGCCATACGGCAGGATGATGAGCTCGGCTGACTGCAGCGCCTCGAGGATCGGCCGTGGCGTCAGCAGGTTGGCCGATGTGTCGTGGTTGTGCGACGCCATGTTGGGCCCAGTGAACTTGGTGCGCTTGCGGTGCTTGCGTCGGCCCTTGCTCTTCTTGTGCGGCCGCTCCGGTCCTGGCGAGGCAATGCGCTGGCCGCCTTCGTGCGCGTGTGCCAGATTGTCCTGGGAGGCGCTGTGCCGCGACGGTGACAGGCGACCGGGCAGCACCGGGGGCAGCGGCACGAGCTCGTCGACCTTGCGCGCCTCGGACTCGGCGGTCGAGTCGAGGAGCCGGTCGCCGTGGAGGGAGCCGTCGCCCGCGGGCCGACGTCGGCGCACGATCTGATCCAGCTCGTGCAGCAGGTTGGCGCCCTCCTCGGCCTCGCTCGTCATCTCCGCCGACAGCACTGTGTCGGTGCTGCGGTAGGAGGACGCGATCGCGTTGGGGCCGTCGATTTCTTCCGAGAGCTGCTGCATCAGCATATCCCTCGCGCCGGCGGTATCGGGATCGGTCACCTCGCCCTCGACGGCGGTCAAGTCGCTGCTGTTGGAGCGTCGCTGCTTGTCGTCGCGCCACGATCGCGAATAATCGCCCATGTCCGAGCTGCTCTGACTGCTGGAGCGGGCTCGCTCCAGCAAAAATGGCCTCGATTCGCCATCTTCGAGATCCGAACCTTCGCCGCGTGGCTTGACGGCTACGGGCCTTGCGAGAGGCGTCGCCAGCATCGCCTCGTCCTCCTCGTCCAGAGAGCGACTGGCGAGCGCGTGCTGCTGATGCTGGTGGTGCTGCTGCGGGTCCGAGGCATCCATCAAGTCTCCCTGACCGTGGCGGTGCAAGTTGTGGTGCCTGCCATTGTTCCGTCCCTGCTCATTGTCCGTCTCTGATTCGACGATGCCGCCGCTATCCCTGCGCTGGCCGTTGCGATCGGCCTCGCGGCTCCAGTGGTTCTGCTCGGCCTCGCTCTCCCACGCGCTCGTCTCGCCGCCTTCCCGTCGGCCGTCGCGATCGTCGCTGTCCCGGCGACGGTGGCCGTGACGACTCTCGCTCTCGCTGCCTCGTCCCTCGCCGCCCTTGATGTAGCCGTCGGGATCGATGTCCTCGTCCTCCTCGCTGCGATGCTCAAAGTAGGTGCCGACGTAGCCAAACTCTTCTCGCTCTTCAAGCTCTCGCTCGCGTCGGCTCTCGGCGCCGGGGCTGGCGCTCCTCGGTTCGGGCGCGCTCCGGACGTTGGCACGACCGAAACCGGGCAGTAACGGCTTGGTATAGACGGCGTAGGCACATTCGTCGTAGAGCCGTGGCTTGACGCCGTGCTCGCGCCTGAGAAAGCCGAGCAGTGTGCCGAGGTGGATCGACGATGAGATGCTGTAGGCCGTTACGCGCGGCAGCGGCGTCATGATCCGCGCCGAGGGCGCCATCCGCTCAAAGGTATGATAGACCGGTCCGCTGCGTAATGGCTTCAGCGGCGGTGCACGCACACCGGTGGCGCGGAAGGTCGCCGCCGGCTTCTGCTTAACCCCGCGGCTAGCGGCGCTGGAGACGGAGGAGGCGGCCGCCCTTGCCAGAGCCGACGAGGCTGCGGGGCGGCGGCCGGCCTGCGTCGAGGCGGGCTCGGCCAGCTTCCCTGCGACGGGGGCGATGTCTCTCCCGCGCGCCGTCGGGATGGTGGGTACGGCGCGGGGCGCGGGCACAGGTTTCCGCGCAGGAGGCTTGCTGATCTGCGCGACGGCCTCCAGGTCGTGACCTGCGCCCCGTCCACCCATCAGCACGGGCTCCGAAGGGAGCTGAGGCTTCTTCGACGGGTCTGCTTTGCTGATGTCAGAGGAGGTCGCTCCGGCAGCTTTCAGCTCTGCGCTGGACGGTGCTATGACAGTGCCGATCTCGGACTCGGCATCTTCGTCGTCGTCATCGTCTCCCGAACCGCTGTCGTCGCCGCTCTCTTCTTCATCATCATCGTCTTCGTCGTCCTCGTGGGAGGGCAAGGGGGCGAGCTGACTCTCGCTCGGCAGGACAATGTGCTTTCCGCTGGTCTTGGTCGTTCGGACGGGCTTCTCGGCGCGAACGGGGAGCGAGTAGCGGGTCGCGCGGGCGGGGGTGCCCTTGAACCTGCTGGCCGTTGAGGGAGGCGGCTGTCGGAGGGAAGATGACGATGCTGCGGC
>JALNIF010004531.1:0-20351 GCA_026284005.1 Thecaphora frezii | reverse complement strand
AGAAGGGCAGAAGGGCAGAAGGTGTCAGGTGGAAACTGGAAATGTCGTGACAAGAGACATTGCATGGTGGTAGATTCATATGGTGTCGGGGATGGAAATAAATAAATAAAAAAACCCCTCATATATAGAGCAAAGAGCATGGTTCCCTGATCCATGCGTCGAGGGCCATCTTCGGATCGCCGAACAGGATGGTGCGATGATACACGGACTGCTTACCCTCGCTACGGGCGCCTCGCTAGTCATTCGCCTGTGGAACCTCGTTAAGCGCCAGATGCATAGGGTTCGCCATTGTGCCGCAGCACGAGCAGCCTAGGTAAGGGCCCCGAAAGCGGCTAAAGACATTTTGTCCGCGGAAGGATCTAGCAGCGGAGGGGGCGGCATCCAATAAATCGAGACGGTCAATGGACAGCGAGATGGCTGGCATGCTACCGCACAGCCTGTCGAGTGATATGAATCGTATGGTTCAGGTGGCGCCTGCAGCCGCCATCGCCGTTTGTGTTCACGTTTAACGATGTTAAGATGTAGAGCATGGGCGTCGGTTCGCTCTCGAGCACGGCTCCACCAGTAGGGGAGATGACGATCTGCGAGATGCTTGTCCAGCAGCATACGGGTCAAAGGTCTCCGACTCAGGTTGGCTTGTGTGCAGAGGGATACAAGTAGGTGGGGACCGCGGGATGTTGGCCAGATGTTCCTCCCGAGTTGCCTTTTCTCAAGCATGTATGGTGGTCGAGGCAACAAAGCGGCGGGATCCGAATCGCCAAGCACCGCAAATTCCTTTGTTGCGAGCCAGTATGGGCGCATCCCCCCACACTTGCCACCCTGTTCCTCCTTTTTGGGCAGACTCTTCGCCGTTCTCGGTCTCAGCCGTGTACCGAAGCGAAGCCCCTTTTCCCCTTCACCAACCGCTACTGCGTTCACAGAGCTTTAAGCTTATAATCCATCGAACACATTCATCACTAACCGGCTCTCAGCTTTCCCAACTCGCGTGGCCGCAAAAAGCGGCGGCGAGCAACTCATCTGCCTCGTTCTCTTGATGTCTACTCCAACGCACCCACCAGTTTCCATCCCCTTTAGTCGCCCCTGCCATAGTTCCAACAATCTCGGGGCTGCTCCACACTTTCGACGATGCGTGTCGATACGCCCCCGCCAGGGCGGACACGTTCAGGCTTCAAAGGGCCTGCAGTCCACTGCAAACCGGACGTAACACCGGATGTCTCCGCATTCAGGCGCGATGCAGATGTCTACACACAAACCACGAACAGAATCCTCCGGGGGAGCAGTCGGCGTGGTAGTGCAGGTCGCTAAAGTTTCCCTTGAAGATGCACGTCCCTGAGGAAAGTGGTGGTAAGCACCATCTCGGCCTCGCTGGCGCGGGGCAGCGACCACGTCGCGGGGATGGCGGCGAAAAGCGCAACGGCGAGGACGGCGAGGCGCTTCTTTCTCGTGGCTGGTCGGGTACATGGGGGCGGCGGAAAGCGAGTGTCAGCTGAAAGCGTCCGACTTTGCGCAACGCTTCTCGACCGAATACCGTCGTCGATGACCGGCTGACTGCGGCTGTGACCATCTTACATCGCTTGGTTGGAACGACTTGTGCGACGGACGAAGCGAAATTGGGCTCGGTGAGGTAGCTCAGATAGGCTGCGACTGCGGCGTTGAGGGCTGAGTGTTAAGGTAGCAATAGACGGTGGACAGTGTCAACGCCCCTCCCTGTGCATCCGGCCTGCCTTGAGCCTCCTACCCGTCGTCGACCTTCCAATGTCGCCCAAGCAAGGAGCCTTCTGCACCGTATGCGCAAAAGCACTAACTAGTCACAGCATCTTTGCATCATGACAGCCTTGCTCACGGGTCCGGACAGCGTCCAGCGATGCAAGCTCCGTAGCCTAGCCATACATCTTCTACAGCCCATCCCGAAGGTCGTCGATGGCCCGACAAAGTGGTCGCTTGCGCTGCCGTTCCTGAATCTCAGGGGGCCCATCCCACCATGATGCAGGACCTTGGCGCTGTCCCTCGGCCTTGACCATCGCCACCCACGATACGGCGACCGAGCCAGAGCGGTCGCAGCGCCTGCACGAGGCCAACGGAACCAGCGTGATGCTTGGTCCGCGGGGAGGATCGCCTGGCGCTGGCGCAGCATGTTAGCGGCCCTCCCAACGGACGCACCGCCATGGCGACGTATCTACGAATTGAAGGACATGCCGACGCCTGGCCATCCGGTGCCACCACCACATTCTACGCACCGCCGTGAACCGAGGTTCAGACTTCCACATCGCTTCGCCCAGCAGCGCCGAGCCAATCTGGCGGCCTCGCAAGCCAGTCGCTGTGGCCAGGCTAAGCTGCGTCGCCGAGCTGAGGCCGTCTTTCTGCCCCGAGCTTCGTGTGTCTGGATGTTTGATCAGATTCACATCGAACGTGCGCGCCGGCCATCTTGGTCGATGAAAATGGTCGAATCTGGTTGAATCCAACGATACAAGTACAACAGATAGGCAGCTCGCTTGCATATGCGACCCCAAGCGCCGGCCGCGGCCGAAGGACGGACGAAGCACAGCCACGTCGATCCTCTTCGTTAGGTAGGCTAGCGGATCCAACATCAGCGTGCAGCTGGAAGGCCTCCATGGAGGAAGGCCGAGACGCTGTCCGCCGTCCAAGTGTTCCTCTCAGCTTCCTTGCGCTGCTGCAGCCTCCTCCACCTTGTTGCGGTCGACTCTTCGCCGACGACCGCACCGGATGGCGCATCCTTCATTTCCTCGTCATCCCCGCTTCCTTCTTCCTCGTCTTCCTCGTCCTCGTCCTCCTCTTCTAGCTCATCTTCTTCCCGAGGCAACCGATCCCGGAATGTAAAAATGTTGCCGTCCTCGTCCGGCGCTTGCTGCAGGTGGTACCACATCCGCAGAGCCCGCAATGCCAGGACGTCGTGCTGTGAAATCTCCTCTTCCAGCTGCTCAGCTTCAGACAGGCCGGCAAGATCGCCGCTTCCGGCCAGACCCCCCTCATCGCTGCGCGCGGCGCGATGACGCTTGTCCCGAGCACTTTCCTCGTACTTGCCGACCAGCTCGCTCTCCTGTTCGAGGATGTGCGGTTCGGGCGCCGTTCGCAGCAGAGCGCCGAGGAAGTTGAGGTTCTCCTCGGCGATGGGCAGCAGCGGATGCGCCACCAGGGAGGGAAGCTGGTTCTTGGAGTCCCGGTAGCTCAATTCGGGGAGACCATCGGCCGTCGCCTTGACATCATCCGCACCGACCGACTGGTTGGAGGGCCCACCGAGGAGTCCTCCAAAGAGGGCCGAGGTCCCCTCTTCGATGGCAGCGTAGAGGTTGGCGTTGCGCGCCTCGGCCTCCAGGACCTTGTTGAATGCGGCGAGCTGCGACGACAGGAAGTGCGGCGAGGCCGAAAGCAGCGATGCCGTAATCGAGTAGGCGTGCGATAGCAGGTTCGAGTATCGGTTAAGCAGGGATGGCCTATATACAGAGCGACGTTCCGAGCAAAACGGGTGGAGAGGTCAGTCCGGTGCAGCTTCCAGCAAGACGCTAAGGTGACACGACGGCCGGTCACAGCTCGAGGCTCACCACTCATCGATGCCAGGGATCATCTGAGTCTCTTCGCGGAGGGTGACGATCGAGGAGATGAGCGATTCAAAACGCTGCAGGAGGATCTGGAGGTGGTCCATCGGCGGCAGCACCCTCGACATCGCTGGAGGTCCCACGGGTTGTGGGGCTGCAGCCCTCTTGGCGGTCGCCATGCCGATCGACGCCGAGCTAAGCGAACTGGTCGCTGGCAGCGGCGATTCTTGCGAGGCGTATGAAGTAGAAAAGGGGAGGTAAGGGGCGATCAGAGGCAAGACGAAAGCGGGGATGCAGGGACCGCCAAGCGGCCAAGCGGACCCGGCCTGCCAGCCAAGTTGGCGCGACCAAAGCCACCGGCTCTCTGTATCTGCACGCTGTCCAAAAAGGGCGGTTCCGAAGGGGGTTGGAGGCGGGAGGCGGGAGGCGGGAGCCGGGCAGGCCTGCGTCGTTGCCGCCCTAGTATGGAAGCGTTTGGGCGCGTCAACCTGCGGGTTTTTCCTGTTCGGGAGGACTGCGATTCCGCCAGAGGTTCCGCTGTGGTCTCTGGCGGAAAGTGCGCTGCAGGCGAAGGAAAAGGGCGTGACGTCGGTCAGACGGGCGGAAAAGGAGCGAGCGCTGGCCATCGATGCACTCGAAATTAATCGCGCAGCTAATTCAAAGCAAGGGTGCCCTGGCGGGCTGGGCGCCCCGCATTTGTGTGCATTTGTGCAGCAACGTGCAAGCCGCAACAAACAGATACAAAGCACAAGAGGCAGGCAGCAGCCACGGTGGTTTGCCGCGCTGCTTCCGGTCTGCTTGCCGGGGTGAATTGCGGCACTTGCGCCAGCCAAGTCCACCACCACGGCCGAGCCTTAAATTTTGGTCGAGGGTGACGTGTTGAGGTTGGGCGTCGTTTCACACTTGCTGGAGAGGTAGCCGAGGTAGCCGAAGGTGCCGAGGCCAAGCCAAGCCAAAATACGCAAGGGTATGGAACTGAACCATAACTGAGCCGAGGCCAAGCCAAGCCAAAATACACAAGAGCGACTGAACCATAACTGAGCCGAGCCCACCTGGGCGTCACCGCCCGCCCCGCTGTTTGTATAGAGTAGGCGTAGTGTACTCACGCCTGGGTGTTTACTGCTCTACTCACTGCTACTTATAGCTACCCCCCTTCGACTAAGAGCAGCAGTAGTCGTAGCAGCCACTCTGCACCGGCCGCTTGGCTGGCTAATTTTCCGGCGCCGAGCCGATGGCCCGCTGTTGGTGCCCTGCTTCCCCTTGCCGCGACGTCGATTCACTCTGCCGTGGCTTCGGCAGCCCTTTGGCGACCGTATATTAGGGCCGCGGCGTGGCGCAATTCCCTCACGCCCCACTTCTTTCTTCCTCCTTCTCCAACACCTCTTACAAACCTTACCAACGCTACCGCGCCCGACTTGTCCTATTGCACCTACCCGGGTCCGCACGACGCTTTCCTTCAAGCACTGACACGCTTCCCACGCCCATCCCCGCAATCCTCGCTAGCCGTCCCATTACGATGGCCCCCACCGCTACCTCTGGTATCACCGCCGGCGTCGCCGACCTCGCCTTCTCGGCCAAGGCGGCCACTGCCACCGCCGTCAGCGCCGCCACCGCCTCCACCTCAAAGGCCGTTTCAAGCCAAGAGACTGTCCGCCTCGAGCACGAACACGGCGCCCACAAGTGAGTATGCGGTCCGTGGCTGTCGTCTCTTTCCTTGGCCGAAGCTCTCCCTGTTGTTTCGCCGCACCGCAATGCTGATGTCGCCTCACGCTCCGGCTTGCCTCTTTTTTCCCTGTCCCTGTCCGAAAATGCAAAGCTACCACCCCCTTCCCGTAGTCTTTGATCGGGCCCAGGGCGCGCACGTGTGGGACCCTGAGGGCAACAAGTACATCGATTTCCTCTCCGCCTACTCGGCCGTCAACCAGGGCCACTGTCACCCCGAGATCGTCGGCGCGTTGGTGGCGCAGGCACAGAAGCTCACGCTCTCTTCCCGAGCGTTTTACAACTCCGCCTTCGGCCCCTTTGCCCAGAAGGTGACCAAGACATTTGGTTACGACATGGTCCTTCCGATGAACACAGGCGCCGAGGCGGTCGAGACGGCCCTCAAGTTGGCGCGCAAGTGGGGCTACATGAAGAAGGGCATCCCCGAGGGCAAGGCCCGCCTTCTCAGCGTTAGCGGCAACTTCCACGGTCGGACCCTCGGCATCGTCAGCATGAGCACCGATCCCGAGAGTCGCAACGGCTTCGGGCCTTTCCTCGACCGCGTCGGCCCCGGCGTCGGCGACCTGACGATCCGATACAACCATGCCGAGGATCTCGAGGCCGTGCTGGACAAGTACGGCGAGGAGGTCGCGGCCTTCCTGGTCGAGCCGATCCAGGGCGAGGCGGGCATCGTCGTTCCCGACGCCGGCTACCTCACCAGGGTACAGGAGCTCTGCAAGAAGCATAACATCCTCTTCATCTGCGACGAGATCCAGACTGGCCTCGGACGCACCGGCAAGATGCTCTGCTGCCAGCACGACAATGTGAGGCCCGACATCATCACCCTCGGAAAAGCGCTCAGCGGCGGCGTCTACCCGGTCTCGGCGGTGCTAGCGGACCGCGACGTAATGCTCTGCATCCAGCCGGGAGAGCACGGATCCACCTACGGAGGAAACCCGCTCGGCTGCGCTGTCGCGTCGGCGGCGATCGACGTGCTCGTCAACGAGAAGCTCTGCGAGCGGGCCGACCGCCTCGGCGCCAAGTTCCGTGAGCAGCTCTCGGCGATCCAGCACCCGTTGCTGCAGACCGTGCGAGGACGTGGTCTGCTCAATGCCATCGTCATTGACGAGACCAAGAGCAAGAAGGGACGATCGGCGTGGCAGCTGTGCCTGCTGCTCAAGTCCAAGGGCCTGCTCGCCAAGCCAACGCACGTCAACATTATCCGTCTCGCGCCTCCGCTGGTGATTGATGAGGCCGATCTCGACCGGGGCGTCCAGATCATCAGGGAGGCTCTCGAGGAGCTGGATGAGCTGGACGCGATCCCCGGCGACGAGGAAAGCCACCACTGAAGCCGCCGACCCTAAGGGGAAGCGACACCTGCCTATTGCTTTGATCGCCCCTCGCACTTGTCCATTGAGGTGTGGATCCATTTCGCCTTGGATCGACTATCACAAAGGCACTTGTATTTTTACCTGACTGTATATTTCGGCGAAAGAAGAAGGCACATACCGCATCAGCGCTTCCGGGACCGACTGTGTGGCAGAGAGTGCAAATCGAAAAGACCCCGGAGGCATGCTCGTCGATGCAACGTCGGTGCTTCGCAGGACCTGCTGCTATGCCGACATCTTGCCCAATCAACAACGGTGCCTCTAGGCATGTGTCGCCAAGTGTCACCCTCACTCCCAGGGAAGCAAAATAAGAGTTAAAACGCCCGGCTTACTGAATCCTGGCCGATCGGTACAATTGCAATGACGGGGTCGAACCCCGGTCGAGTCGAATGCGTTGGACATCCTACGCCGAACGTGAAGCGACGGCAATTGATCCCCCTACACTAAGGAAGTGGTTATTACTCGCAGGGACTTGCGTATATATTTAATTTTGATGTCGCGGATGTTGGCAAGTTGGGTGGCTTCGTCGCCACAATTCCTGAGCTTGAGCCAGGAGATGGCTCACCCTGGCAGTTGAGGGCGAAACGCGTGCGTGAGGTTTTTAAAGCGTCCAGCGTTTCAAAATGTTGATTTTCAAAGGCGGCGTTCTCAAGTGAACATCAAGTTGACTCCTCAGGATGGTTGCTGAGCCCCTCGCCACCTCAACCTGCCTCCTTCTGCCCTTTAGGTTTTATTTATTTATTTATTTATTTTATTTAGCAATAGTATTCTTATTGAGTTTTGATTCTGGTGGTGCTGTTTGGTCACCGCGTTGACTTATTTTTGTGCGGTTTCAGATCGAGTTGCTGGTGGGTGAGGGTTAGGGTGCAGGTGCAGGTGCTGGTACTGGTGTTGGTGCTGCTCCCGCTTGGATCTCTTGTCAGGCACGACGGCGAGATCACATCGCAGCGAGGGAAGCGCATCGCCTGCACACACTCCAACGCTTCACAGTCATCTGCTTGGACCTTGACCTCGACGCCGGCACCTGCACCTACACATCCACACCAACACCTAGTACTCTGTTCACACCAACACACCCACACACCCACACACCCGCACACCAACACCCACACCTTGTCCCGACGCCCCAACATCCTCGTCCGCGCACCACCACCTCCGGCGCACCACGCACACTCACACCGCAGACCACAAACCACAGACCACGTACCACATCCGAGTCGCCAGCTACATCACCCTTCAAAACTTGCCACACCGACGTACCTATCCAGTGCACGGTGCCGCATCGACCTTCCTGTGATCGCCACGGCCGGAGCCGGAAGCGTCACGACTGCCGACATCGCTACCGCGACGCTGCCTGCCCATCGGTCCAGGCCGCCATACGAGCTCGATCCCACCGCTGGCACGCATCCGGCCTGCGAAAACGAGCGACAGTAGTGTAGCGGTGGCGTTTCCGAGCAGCTGAACGTGCCTGCGCCCGGGTCCTTCGGCCGCCAGCTTGAGGCAAGCCGCTTCCGCTTTTTGCTCGACGGGCCATCTCGCCGTTCCGCCTCCGCTCCAGCACGGACCAGCGACTTGTCTCGTCCCGCTCTGGAGTGCCCACCACTAATTCGCCAGCGGCCGCACCCGCTTTTTTATACGTCCCTACTATTTTACCACACTGCCGCTGCTGCCGCCGCCTCTGCGATTGACGCTCGGGCCTGCTCCGACGTCTGCCTCAGTTTTAGAGTCCTGCCCGGCATCCGTCCGGACGGCACCTCCGACCCTTGACGCCGATAGAGGCGGACACAGTCTCTCGTCGGAGAACCCGCTCATCGGATCCCTCGAGCAACTCCACGCCTCTGCAGCAGAGAGCGTCCCACGCATCGCTCCCGCTCGGACCCCGGCCCAGGCGAAGGCTGCGCACGAGGGGACACTGCCGGACCATCCGATCCGCCCAACCTCGCCCCCCGCACCTGAGCGCCCGCACCCTCGCCGACGCCGACGTCCAGCACTTGTGAACCGGCAGAAATAGGCTGCCGAAAAACCTCCCGACGTCTGGTCACCATGACGAGCACGCTTACCGAGAGGCAGAAGGACGAGCTGTGAGTCAGAGCGCCGTCGCCGCCGTCGCTGCCTTCCAATCCAGCAGCGGCCGTCGGTGTCTGATCCCATCGTCGTGCATCTTTGCTGTTCTATCGGTCTAAACGACTTGCACCACACAGGCACAAGTCGATCCTCGATTACCTCAAGACAAACGGCCTCGATGAGTCGTTCGATGTGCTCCAACGCGAGACGGGCCAGGAGGGCTTCGTGCCCGATCCCAAGGCCAAGTACGCGGGGCTGTTGGAGAGGAAGTGGACCAGCGTCATCCGACTACAGAAGAAGGTGAGTCGGCGCCAATCTCTCGCCCAGCAAACGTTGGGCAAGGGTCGTCCGCTCCTCGGGCCAGCCGCGTGCATGCTGACGGTGCTGACCGCTTTGGGGGGACGCCGCAAAAACTTTGCAGATCATGGATCTCGAAGCGAGGACGGCACAGCTCCAGGAGGAGTTGGCAGCGGCGCCATCGGCCAAGAGATCGGCCAACCTCACAGACTGGGTGCCCCGGGCGGGCTCGACTCGCCACACCCTGCAGAGCCATCGATCGCCCGTTACCAAAGTCGCCTTCCACCCCGTCTTTAGCCAGGTCGCCTCGGCCAGCGAGGATACCACCATCAAGCTATGGGACTGGGAGACGGGCGAATTTGAGCGGACACTCAAGGGCCACACCAAGGCGGTCACGGACGTCGAGTACGATAGCAAGGGCAACTACATCGTCTCGTGCTCATCCGACCTGACCATCAAGGTGTGGGACACCAACAACGAGTTTAAAAACACCAAGACACTCTACGGCCACGACCACAGCGTGTCCTCGGTTCGCTTCTTGCCCAGCGACGACATGATCGTCTCAGCGAGCCGCGATAAGACGGTCAAGATCTGGGAGTTTGCTTCGGGCTACTGTACCAGGACGCTGCACGGCCACGCGGAGTGGGTGCGCTCGGTGATCCCTTCGGAGGACGGCAAGTGGTTGGTCAGCTGCTCCAACGACCAGACGTCACGGCTGTGGGAGCTCTCGTCCGGCGAGACCAAGGTGGAGCTGCGGGGCCATGAGCACGTTGTCGAATGCGCCGTATTTGCGCCCCTGGCGGCCTACGCGGCGATCCGCGAGCTGGCGGGCATCAACGTGAGTCGTCACCAGCGGCGGCGTTAATCTACTCGGCCGTGTGATGGAGGGAGCCCTGTGCTGACCCAGCGACACGCCCGTCGACTGCTACCTTTTTCCCCTGCTTTGCATACAGCCCGCGATAAGGGACGAAAAGTCACGAGCACCGGGGCAATTCATCGCTACGGGTAGCCGAGACAAGACCATCAAGGTCTGGGATAGCGCAGGGCAATGTCTGAAAACATTGGTGAGTAGCCCGAGTTCTTGTCAGCGGATCGAAGCCATCGCACCGCCCTGACCGTAGGACCTCTGCGCTTCTTTGCTTCCTTTTTGTGGCATAGTCGGGACACGACAACTGGGTGCGCGGCCTCGCGTTTGCGCCCAACGGCAAATTCCTGCTCTCGGTGTCGGACGACAAGACGATGCGGGTATGGGATCTGCAGAGTGGGCGGTGCACTAAGACGATTGATGCGCACTCGCACTTTTGCACCTCGATCGCCTGGGGTCGTGCCAAGGTCGAGGGGTCTTCGGCGCCTCCAGCGCCCGACGGTTCCTCTCCGAGCCTGACCAATGGCGCAGCGGCCGCCGCGTCTGCCTCCAAGACCCGCACAATCAACGTGGTTGCCACAACGTCGGTGGACCTCACGATCAAGATCTGGGCGCCGTAGTCGGAACGAAGCCGTCCCTTATACCCCCTTTAATCCCCCCCTCCCCCTTTTCCCCCCTTCGACCCCTTCCCTTCCTCTTCAAGCCCCCTCCCCCCCCTTTCTTTTGATTTCCAACCACTCGCCTCTCCATTTCTCCGGCGAACAAATGATCTCTCGACGGCACCGCGCTGGATTTCTCCCAACCCCTCGCGGCACTCCACGGGGACATCGATATGCTCATTCCAGCATCCACGCCGAGGTGGCCGGCGACGCCCTACGTCTACATAGCTTTTGCCTCATCCCGCCACCTTCCTACCCCGACCGCCCCCACCTTCCGGCGTTTTTTTTTTTTCCCTTCCCACCCCGTTCCTATTCCCTCGCCTCTCCATGGCCTGCGTACACCTTCTTTTACTTCCGCTCGTTTCCCCCTTCGTTCCCACTCCGCCTTTTCACCTCAAATTTTTGTAAGCCGTCTTTGTTAAGTGCAACTTGTGGCGCAATACCATACACAAAGACCAGTTGCGGTATGGAGCCTGGGCGTGTACAAGTGCTGCGGTGGCTTGGCGAGTGCGTGTTGAGGCTGTACCTTGCGTTGACGCCCGGGTTGAGGGTGAATCGGAAAATGCACTTGGGATGTCTTCGCGCGAGGAGCAACGGTGGTGTGCGCGTGCGAAGCAATCGTTGAACCGGATAAACGAGACCTTTAACTCTGCGCTGTGTGGTCCATCCTCTAGCCATAATTGTGGTGCGACAGCCAGTATCTTGGGGTGGGGTATATAAACTTGGACAATCATATCACGCTACGGGAAAGCGTGAACCTGCACACAACCCTCCTTTCCTTTCCGCTCCTACGCTCCGCTTCCCACCATATCGTCCCAGCAGAAAGAGCGCAGCTACGAAGGATGTCTGGGCACATTCACTCGACCTTTCCTCTCTCATCTGGCGCTTTTCGCATGATCCACGACCTGTTTTTGGCAACCAAGATGCAGATGACCAAAAAGGCGGCGTCGAGCGCGAGCAGCACGTATGGGTTCCAGCCCGTTGATTCTTCGGTGGGTTTGGGATCGGGAGAGGTGCCCCCGACGGTGGGGTGGCCTGGTGGCAGGGGACCCGTGAAGCCGAGTGGACACCGTGCGGACGACATTGTGCGGAAGGGGTGGGCGAGGAGCGTGGGTAGGAGGTGGAGTAAGGATGTTGAGGCGGTGATGGTGAGAAGTGTGAGAGGGTATCTCTCGGGTGAGAGTGCGCGCCTTGGAGGCTTTTTTTGTGCGAGAGTAGGTGGGTCAAAGAGAAAAAGAGAGAGAGATGGAGAGAGAGAGACTCAGAGAGAGAGAGAGAGAGAAGGGAGAGAGAGAGGGGGGTAGCCAGGGCCAAGGCGGAGGGGGTGAAGGTGGGTTGTGTCCTCGGCCCAATCGAGCCGACGGCGCGGGGCGGCGAGACAGTGAAAGTCGGATGCAGCGCGCTTCTCGCTGTCGTTTCACACCGCCGCCCGAGTCTAATCCGATGCTTCGATTTCAGTCCAGTGTGGAAACCTCAGCAGAGAGATATGGAAGTACGTACGCCGCGTGATGCTAAAAAAACTACTACATACCTCTGGTTCGGTCTGGGCGCAATCAGAAGGCCACGACGCTTGCACGGTCCGCCGCTTCGTATGCTACCATCCTGTGCACCTCTCTGCTATGCTACGGTATCTGGGCGGGCGGGGCTCTTTGTGATGGCTATGAGCTGACACTGCACCTCAGCTCAATTGTCTAGGCTGAAGCCCAAGTTCTTTGGGGCCCACTTTTTCTCCATCCGGATCAGGTTGTTCAACACTGGCGGAAGAGTAGGGCCATCGGCGGAAGAAGCAGGACACAACGCCCGCTTCCAGGTCAGTCGAGCAGGTTCGGCTCGATGGTTACCGTAGCGGCCCGCAGGCCAAGACTCACGAGGCTGGAGCCTTTGGGGCAGGCGGTGGCCAAACTGCTCGTCCCGCATCCACTCGACGCCGTGCTGGAGGATGTTGCGAGCCCGCTCGGCGCCTCCTGCATCGCCCTCGGCATCGTCGCCGATGTCGCCGTAGCAGGCGTGTAGCGTCGCCCGCTTCCGGCTCGGCAGATACGAGGCGCGATGCAGGATCCGCTGCGAGTAAAAGACCGTCTGCCCGGCTTTCGACATGCCCCACAGTAAAAGCAGTCCCTCCATCCACTGACAAGTCAGCGCCTCTTAGGCTACTCAGGTGGAGAGCAAGGCTTGCGGCCACTCACCTTTGAGCTGTACGCGCAGCGTCCCAGGCGGGTCGATCTTCCAGCTACCGTCAAAGCCTTCAACGTTGGGAGCGTCCCCACCGCTCGCATCGAGCTGAACCGCTGGAGGAGCCTTGGCCAGGTTGGCCGCCTTCTCCTCGGCGTTCCTCAGCCTCTGGTGGCTTCCGGGTACGATAAAGAGGCAATCGTCGTCGTAGAGGGCCGTGTTGAACTGGACGCCGTAGGTGGGCTTGTCAAGCCTCTGGCGCTCCTCAGCCTCGCCCACGTCGGGCTTGATGTCGTCCCTGTGCCATGCGAGAGCAAAGTAGTGCGATTCAGGATTGATGAGGAGGTTAAAGAGTTCCATCTGCATGCGCTCCTCGGGCGCACCGACCAGCAGCGAGGCGACGTCGAGCAGCGGCGAGCTGGCGTAAAACTCCTGGAACGTCTCCGAGAGCGAGGAGCGGCGCTCGGTTTGGGATCCGACGTCGGACCGCTCGGCGACACGATCGAGCTGCGGGTTCATGATGTGCTGGACGCCCCAGCTGTCGCGGTTGTCTTTGTCAAAGGGCGGAAAGGCGTTGCCGACGACCCTCCGAGCCGTCCAGTGGCCCGATCGCGTCAGCTGGATGGACTCTTCGGCGCAGCTGCGCAACGATTCGAGACAGAGGCGGGAATCAGGCGAAGAGGAAAGGATGCCGTCGACAATCACGTATCCCTTGGCCCCAAAATCGGCGAGCATTGTCTCGGGATCGTAGCCGCGTTGGCGTAGCCGCCCGGCAGCTTCCGACGAGGCTGCCGAGGTCGCGAGGTCGACAGTCATGGCTTAATAGCGGCGAGCTTTCGGTCGAATGGTTGCTGGTATCAGAAGACGAGGGTGGCGCGACACAGGATCGGCCAGGGCGATGGAGGAAATGGGGTGCAAAGGAGCGAGCCGGACTGGTCGTCTCTCGCACCATGGTTCATCAGGGGCGTCAGAAAGACGTCGGTGGGGTCGAGATGGACCGAGCGTCGAAGCTTCCGCAAGTGGAGGCATGCGGCGGACCCTGAGTTTGGCGTTAAGTTAAGCGCAGCTGCAAAGCTCAACTAGCTTGTGCTGCCTCTATTTCAGAAAAGCGAACCGACGGGTGTCAGCCGCTCCAAGTGTCGAGGTCGGCCGAGCTCCGACCTTAGCTACCGCCCACCTCCAACCCCTCTGCGCGGCCTTTTCGGCCCTCTTACCAAAGGCGACCTCGGCAGAATCGCAATCATGGCGGCCCCCTCCTCATCCGCCAACGTCGGCGCCCCCGTCGAGGCCTTCCAGTTCGAGCTGACAGTTGAACGGCGCAACCTCCGCGACGTGGTGCGCACGGTGCTCCACGCGATATGCTTCCACCGCGTCTTCGGAACCGTGCGGCCAAGGACGATCGAGCTCTTCGGCATGACCTTCCCCGCCGTCCAGGAATCCGAGATCGACAGGATGGTCGAGGAGAACGCCGCCTCCTTCTGCCAGCAGATCGAGTCTAGATCCAGCAAGAGGGGTGACCTCCTCGTCTTTCTGCTCAATCCGGCCTCGACCGGGCAGAGAACGGCCGCCAATCACACCACCTCCTCCTCTTCCTCCTCCGAAGCGGCGCCGAAAAGCACAGCAGAGGAATCGCACACGCCGTCTTCGCCGGTATCGGCCGCATCCAAGTCGCTCAAGTCGTGGGCCTCTTCCAAGACCATGTCCGGCTACCCTTACAGCTGGCTCGCACAGGCTTTCTCGGGAGGCGTTGGCCAGGTGGGCGGGTCGCACGTACCGCAGAGTGAGCTGGAAGATGCAAAAGCGGCGAGCGCTGCTGCTGCGAAACAAAAGCAGGAGCAGGCGGAAAAGGAGCGGTTGCGGCTCGAGAGGCAGTCATTTGAGACTTGGAGGATACGATTCGATGTGGTGACCGCCCGGAGCGAACGAGGTGAGGCGAGCTCTAAAAAGCGACGGACCAGACCGCCAAAGGAGAACCTACTGACCGCTTTCGACGCTTTTGATACGGACCAACAGAGCGAATCCGTCTGCAATCGACAACGGCGATGGGTATGGCCGACTTCCTTGGTGAGTGGCGAGCGAGCCTCGTGCTTACCGCCAGCCATCTTGGCCTCCGCTGACTTGGTAGCTCACGTTTTAACGCGTCCCCACACGCTCCTTGCCTTTCAGATTCGCTGTTGCAGTTTGTCGACGAAAAAAAGGCCCACATCCCGGCCATCATCAGCGCAGACCTCTGCCCTTTCCCCATCGAGATCCAGAGCGCCGTCATCCAGTGATTCGCAACAGAGCACTCGGACACGACCGTGGCGCAGCACTTCGTCGAGCACACCCTTGTAGAGATGGCAAACTCCGCTTTTGTACTTGTACCGTCATTTCCGCAATCTTGTCGAACCAGCAGTCATACCCCACAATAGCCGGCGGATCGCTCTCCCAAGCTAAGGCTTGAAGGTGCGGTTGCTGCCGGGGTGGTGGTTGGTTTTGTTCTGTGCTCGGGCCACGAAAAATGCAAAGGAGGCACTTTTTTAGGTTTTCGGGAGGTGCCATGCCTCGCTGGCAAGCCCGAATCCCCTCCAAGGCCTCGGTCCATCACTTCACACTTCCACCACCACCACCACCGGCAGCACGTCGTGTACTCGTCCCGTTCCGGTGGCTCCTCCATCGCTTGCAGAAGCGCCACGCTTTACGTCCTCTCAACACTTCGTCATGCCGAGGCTGGTCGCCTCCCCCTTCCGCCTCATCCTCCTCGTGGTGCTCGCCCTCGGCCTCACCAAGTTCTCCGGCTATCGCATCTTTTCCAGTCCGACTGAGCTGTCCGAGGCGAGCATCGACGCTTCCGGCCGCGATGTCGCAATCGGATCCGGAACAGAGGGCGGCCTCGAGCTTGGCGACCACCCTGTCGGAAGCTTGGGCCATGGTGAGACGCTAGACGATGGCCGCAAGACGGTTAGCAAGCGGACGGTGGCGGTAGCGGATCTGCATGGAGATCTTGAGGTGAGTATTGCCCTCAGGGATTACTGGCACTTTTTCTGATAGTGCGCAGCCGAAGCTGATGAACGTCTCACCCCTTGGCGATCGTTCGCGCATGCAGCATGCTCTCAACGTCCTGCGGATGGCGTCCTTGGTCTCCACCTCGTCTCGCTCCTGGATCGCAGGGCATGACACGCTGGTATCTACGGGAGACATTGTTGATCGGGGCGATGATACCATCCAGCTCTACAGGCTCTTCCAGTCGCTCCGCAAACAAAGCAGCGAAGCCGGCGGAACGGTGCGCAACCTGCTCGGCAACCACGAGGTGATGAACGCCCTCGGCGACTGGACATACGTGACCAAGGGCGACATCAATAGCTTCGGCGGCGTCAACAAGCGGAGGTCGGCTATGTCGACGGCCGGCTGGATTGGACAGGACTGGCTCAAGAGCTTCAACGTCACCACCGTGGTGCCCCTCTTGCCGCCGGATCATCCCGGTCTACCCAAGGGCTACACGCCTCCCTCAGCCTCGTTTGTCCATGGCGGTGTCACTCCTGACTACGCCAGGAAGGGTGTGGACGAGATCAACCGCATCGGCAAGTCGCTGCTGCACAAGGCGCTGGACGAGGAGAAGCCGTCCGGCTGGCTCCCGCCCGACACCACCAACGAGGAAAAGGCGTTTTGGAGCGAGACTGGCCCGCTCTGGTACCGCGGCTACGCGATGGAGGACGAACCGGAGGCCTGCGCTATCGCCGAGAAGGCGACCAAGGCGATGGGCGTGCGACACCTCGTGATGGGCCACACGCCCAACTTTGACGGCTTCGTCGTGCGTTGCGATGCCGCCGAGATCCTGCTAATCGATACGGGTATCTCACGCGCCTATGGTGGCGAACAGAGCGCCCTCGTCATCGACTTTGAGCTTGTACCGCTGCCGTGCAAGCCCGATGCCCAGGGCAGGAAGCTGTGGCGTGAGTCCGAGACCCTGACGGCGCTTTACCGCGGCAGGAAGCCTAAGGTCATCAAACGGCTCGAATCGCAGCTCTGGCTGTAGCGCCGCCGATGCGAATATAACATGTTTTTGTGACCATTGCCCATTTGCCTGAACATTGTGCGGTGCGCTGTTGATGCGTCTTCCAAGTCAGTGGCGGCTGGCCGGCTCTGAGCAAAGCAACGGCTGTAAGTTGTTTTTGGAAGAAGCAGCGCGCCTGGGCCAGCCTGGTTTATGCATTTCTTAAAGCTTCTCGCTTCTCCGGCGGGCTGGTGCTTTGTGCGTGTGGAGGAGCGTAGACGCACTTGCAACTTCAAACAGCAAAGTCCTCGAACCAACGAGCGAGACCCTCCAAGCTTGACTGCCCGCTTCCATCTGGTCGGTCCCCTCCTCCCACTCATTGCCGAACAAATCGCTTTTCGTATGCGACTGGGCCTTCTACCGCGAATCGTTCCGTCACTGTCACGTCCGCTCCTCGCAGCTGCCTCCCGACCCCCTTCCCGCCTCATTGTTCGACCCCGGCCGTTGTCAAAGACTCTCACCATCCGGCCGATGTCTTCCTCGACCGACGTTCCGACCGACGTGGAGCTTCGATCGCTTCCGTCCCGCGTCAAGAAGCAGTACGAAAAGGCGCTCGAAGCCGGCGACGCCTTCTTTTACCCTTCCGACAAGATCGTCGTCCTACGCGACTCGCTCCCTTCGGGCGAGGATGGAACGCAGGTGGGATCCAGCGTCGACTGGCAGGTCAGGATCGTACCGGCTCTGCTGAAGAAGCCAAAATCCAACCTTGATAAGGAAAAGGAAGGGAAAGAGAACCTGCTGGAGGAGGAGGAGGGGCAGAAGAAGGGCGACGACAAGCCCGAGCAGAACAAGGACGACGTCTTTGCACCGCCGTACGTGCCCAACCTCCTAGTGCAGGAGCTGGGCGACCATGTGATCCTTGTAAGTACCGGTGAGGTCCTTTGCCAAGCATGCGGCTGCGCTTGCTCATTGAGTCATCCCTCGCCTTTTTTTCGCCCCGGCCGTCTCGTCTGCCATGTCCAGCTCAACAAGTTTTGCGTGGTGCCGCAACACTTCCTGATGGTCACACGAGGTGCGTATCCCATCGAGAGTCGAGATAGGGCCCGGGGCGAGGTGGAAGCTGACCCATGCTATCGGTGCCGTTTCGCCCTGGGCAGAATTCGAGACGCAAAACCTGCCGCCATCGCCGGCGACGCTTGCGCTGGCCTACCGCATCATCACTGCGCAACGATCGTCCGAGACGGAGCTGTTGGGCTTTTACAACTGCGGCCAGGTCAGCGGAGCGTCGCAGCCGCACCGGCATCTGCAGTTCATCCAGGTGCCTACGTTGGACCTGGGCAAGGAAGGGCACGATGACGCAGAGATCGAGGCGATCCTCGACAGCGACGTTAAGGTCCCCGTAGAGGCGCTGCTGGATCGCATCGAGCGCGATGGCAAGGAGCTCGGTAGGTCCTATTCCGACAGACGAGGATGCGCAAGCGATTGACAAGGCTCGCTCACCCCCTTGCTGCTCCTTGCCGACGATGCCGCTCGACAGACCACGTCCACGCGCTCCCGCTGCCTTGGCAGCACTTTGTCGCCCTCTTGCAGCCGGAGAAGGAGACCCGGGCCGACGCCGACAAGCTGGAGCGTTACATTGGCAACAAGTTCATGGGGCTTCTCGACGCCCTCTTCCGAGCGCGGACGTTTGCAGCTTCGGCCGAGGGGCAGGACGGCGTGCCGAGCAAGGCCGCGATGCAGAGCAGGCGCGGCCCACCCAGCTTCAACATCCTCCTGACGAAGCGCGCGATGCACGTCATCCCCAGGAGCCAGGAAGAGTACCAGGACCTGCCCAAGGACCCTGAGGGCAAGGTTGGAAACCTCAGCATCAACTCGCTCGGTAGGTCGATGATAGCAGCGCAAGATATCGGATGCTACCGTCGTGAAAATGCTGCGGCCGAGTCTGACCTGCTGCACCCTCTTTTCCTCCCTTGTTTCTCTTTCTCTCGAACCCTCCACGCCTGCGACATTGCCTTCGGATAGGCTATGCCGGATTCATGCTGACCAAGTCGCTGGAAGAGCTCGAGGCGCTGCGCAAGGTCGACGGAGGCATTCCGACGGTGCTGGCACAGACGGGCGTGGCGCCGCTTCCGGATGTCACGGTTTCGGGAGGCCTTCCGACGAGCCACTGAAGTGATGCACCCGCACTATATAGAGATAGAGAAATGAAGGGTGACGTGGCCGATCTCAGGGGTCCGACGCCAGCTGGCCCGCGTCGTTGCGTCGCTTTGAAAGAGAGTACAGAAATACACCAGATCACACGCTACCCTGCTACGTTTGCCGATGCTTGCCTGCACCCTGGAGCGCGAGACGAGGTATTTTGGGGGGGTATATATAAACCGCAGGAAGAAATGAACAGTGGCGCATGGAGATGCGTTCACCCGTAAGCAGTACCCTCTGTCGCCCAACCGACGGCCTTGTTTCCTTGCTCTTCTGCCATCATTGATCCACTCGCCCCTTTCGACTCCTAGCGATGCTCCCAACGACTGAGCCGGACGGATCGAGCAAAGATGCCAATACCTTGCCTGCAGAGGTGGGATCCCGAGACAGTCATTTCCTCTTGCGGCCCTCCTTGCTCTTCTTTGTCACGGCGCTTGCCATCCTCCTCCTACACCGCCTTAAACCGCCCAGTAACCCGACAAACAAAGCTTCGTTTAAGCGCGCCCCTGGGGAGAGCGCTACGGGCGACGCGGAACCAGCGAGCCTGCAGACCAGGGTCAAAGGGGAACAGCACCACCTGGCGTCCTTTGAGGGGCGACAGTGCTCTTCTGAACCAAAGATTTCCTCGCCATCTCCGATTAATCTGCGGCTAAACGAGGCGGGGAGGTGGGCTTTGCCGCCATACCCTCCGACCGAGGCTCTGCTCGACTTTTTCGTACCCGCACGGTCCATTTGGCCCAGTTACTACATCCGAGCGGCGCATGATGCCGAGGCAAGGGCGCGCAGCTCTATTGCCGCTTACCAAGCTTCCCAGGTCAAGCCGCGGCAGCGGGACCGAGCCGTTTCGAATGCGCACAACATCGCAACAGACTCGCCAAACGTCAGCCTATTCAGCTTCGGTGGCTTGGGCGGTAGAGCAGCTCCATGTCGTCTCTCGAAGCCGCCGGACCGATGGCGCGCGAGCCTCGCTCCATCATCGCCGCTCAACGTGCGCGTGCGCGAGATGCTGGCGCAGATCCCGTCTTCGGAACTCAGCGCAGCTTCCGACGCCAGCGACGAGGAGCGTGGCACCGTCGCTCCGCAGTCGCCCGAGACCCGGGTGCCCGCAGAGGCATCAGAGGGCGGCATTCTTGTCGAACCGTATCTGTTGCACCAGTCCGAGCCTTATCGCCAGCGTGGCCGCTGCTGGCCCATCTGTATCTCGACGAAGCAGCTGGTGCGCGACTGGAAGAGCGGCAAAATCCAGCCCATCGACGGGAGCTGGACGCTCCAGGCGATGGTCGAGTGCATTCGAGCCTCGACACACTGCTCGATCACACCCCTTCCTGGCTCTGGTGCTATCCGCCGGGTCGTTAAGACGGAGCCCAGATGGACGACGGATCACAGCCCAGTCCTGGCCTCTTGCACCTCTCAGATCGACCTCGGCTCGGCCCGGCCGTGGTGCATCCACCTTCTGTCCCAGCAAGAATAAAGATCGAT
>JALNIF010004519.1:0-13615 GCA_026284005.1 Thecaphora frezii | reverse complement strand
GCCACCTCGGTAACGCTCGAGTCCGCCGAAATGTCGTCGGCGAGGGTGAGAAACCGGTCTCGCACTAGATCCAAACATGCGTCCTTGCGCTCCTTCCATACGGCCCGCAGGCTGGCGTTGCGCAGCGCAAAGTCGCGCAGCGTCTCGAGCAGCTGCAGCGTAAAGTAGAGGCCAGGCAACGTCGCGTCGTCCGTTAGCGACGCCACGTCAAGGTTCGACTCGACAAGGTCAAAGAAGAAGTCGACGTGGTTGCCGGAAAGGTCTTGCACAATCGGGATCAGGAAGACGAACAGCTGTGCCAGCCACACATTGATCTCTTCGGGGATCTCTTCGTCGCTGGCGATCCAGCGCTGCAGCGCCTGGAGCAGGAAGATGGCCCTCTGCTGCGGCACGAGCGAGACGTCCGAGTCGATGTCGGGCGCCGTTGCCACGAGCAGACGCAGCAACGCCAGGCCCTGTGTCGCGGCCTTGGGTGGCTGCAAACCAGCCAAGCTAGCAGCGAGCTCATTGCAGAGCCGACTGTAACCCGGCGACTCCTCCACGTACGGTTTGACGGTCAGAATCGTAGCCTGAGCCAGCGCAGGGGCTGCGTCGGCAACGGAACGGCCGAGCTTGAGCCAGCGTTCTGCCTCGGCACTGGCGATGGAGCCAAAGTTGAGGCATCCCGACAGCAATCGACCAAACAGCCTGGCGAGGTGCGAGCTCTGGTGATGCCCGCGTGAGAGCGACCACACGTTGGAGAGGACCGTGTCGAGGCCGTCGCCGGCCACATCCTCCCTCTTTTGCAGCGCTGTCAGCAGAGCGAGGTGGAAGCGGGTGTCGACACCGTCGGCTAGAGCCGAAAACACAACGGTTGCCACCTCGACCGACTCCTGCACGACGGCCTCCAGCTGCTGGCGCGATGTGCCCGGGCCGTAGCACTGCCTCGAGCTGCTCGGCTGCAACAGCTCGTCCTCGGCCAGCAGCGCGAGGAAGACAATGTGGTGGAGATAGTACTGCTTGTGTCGCGTCAGATTGCGGTCATTTCTCAGCAGCTTCACGAGCGTCAGGGCCGACCTCGCATAGCTGCTGAGCCCTTCGGCGTCATACTCTCCCTTGGCAACTACGGCTGCTTCCTCTGGCTCGGTCTGTGACACGGTCGGGTCTAGGATCGAAAGCGTCGAGCTGGGCTCGGCGCGCGCGCATCGGACCAGCATGCCGTCAAGCACGTTTGCCGATGGCAGGATCGCGGTCGGATCCGCGCTTCCAAGTTGCTGGCTGATGGCTGTCGCGGCAGACACGACCACTCCCACGGGCACGTTGAGATCGACCAGCTGCTCGCTGAGGCTGGCAAGGCCCGAGCGCAGAACCTGGTCGCGTAGGGCGGCATCCTTGGAGGCCGTCATCAGCTTCCAGGTCTCGAGCGCGATGTCCTTGCTCGCCTGAAAAGAAACCGACAAAGCCCCGTGCACCGTGGTCGATACGGACGTCGCGGTTGAGGCAGATCCCGCGGCGAGGAAGGCCAGATCGAATATCGCAGTCACGACGCCCGAAGAAGCCGAAGAGGCCGCAAGCCTGCGAACGTTTTGGTCCCCTTCGCCCGCGCTGATCCAGCTCTTGAGGCAGTCGAGCAGATCCGGAAGCACCCGAGCCGCTCTGGTCCTCTCGGACGTCGAATCGCTCGATCCGGCGGAAGCCTCGAACTGTATAGCGGCGAAACGTAGATGCTCGATGGTCGACGTGACGATAGCCAGCATCTGCTCGGCGACTGACGCCTCGACGAAGGGCCTCGGAGCGATCATCAGCTTGGACACAACCCGCTTGAGCTTCGGCTTAGACGTGGACGGGTCAGCGTCGACATCGCACAGGCGGGCTGTCAGTGCGATGGCAACATCGTCAAGGCCCGAAGACGCCGCTGTTTCCTTGAGTTGATCCAGGGCCGGTGCGGAACCAATAGATTCGGCGGCGCCGATGAGTTCCTCGAGTACCTCGACCTGATCCGAGGCACCGGAGAGTTTGGCCACCGAGCCGAGCACCTGATGCCAGATGCGGACCCGGGAATCGGCATCGGGGCAAAGGGGCAGGTATGAGGCCAAAAGAGAGGAGGCGACGGATGGAGTGATACACCTCTGCGCCGTCAGGTACGGCAACGATTGCGAGGCCACCTCCTCCAGCACGACCGAGGTAGCCTCGCCGATGGTTAGACCTGCGGACGACCATGCGTGGACGACCATGTTCATCAGAGCGGCCCTGGCGTCGAGCTTGGCACTGATCTCGAATCGTCGGTTGGCCGCGCTCGCAGCATCCCTGTTGAGGCAGTCAGCTGCCTTAGTCAGGACCTCTTGGGCTATTGTAGCGGCGACGGTCCGGACCTTGCTGGCTCGAGCCGCTTCGCTCATCACTGGCGGCGCCAGCAGGAGGCCGGCAAGGACGCTCGTCGCCTGACCGAGGCTGCCCTGCACTTCGCTAGGGCTCCATGCCGAAGTCGGGTCGAGAGTCGCCAGAGACGCCGTCTCGGCAAAGGCGACCAGGTCAGACCGAATCGTCTCCATGATGCCAGCGCCCAGGCGGCCCTCTTGGTCTATGTTGTAGAGCTTCTGGATGCTGCCGACGAGCTCCGCTGCTATGCGCTTTTCGCCCATGCTTCGGATCCTCGCCCTCCTCGCTTTGAGCTCTGCCTCGGCTTCGAGGGCGTCCGCATCATCGTGGGTCGGCGCCAGCGCCAACACGAGCTCACGCCAGACCAGGCCGAGGTGGCGCTGGGCCAGATCGGCAGGGTGCGAGGTACGCTGCGCCTCGTCTGCATTGTCCAGGAAGAGCCTCGAGCAGAGGTAGATAGTGCACTCGCAGAAAGAGACGAGGAACGCCCTCGACCCCGCCGGATCGCTGTCGATATCCCGGCTGTTAAGCACCGAGTATAGGCTCGTCAGTAGATCGGTAGCCTGCTCCAGCGATCCCGCGTCGAACGCCTCCTTTGGTAACGTCGACAGAAAGACGAGCACTGTGGGATATCCCAGGGTGGGCGATCCACCGCATCCGGTCTGGAGCCACTGCTGAAAGTCGCGGAAGCTGCGAGGACGGTCCGCATTGCACGTGGCGGTTCGAGACGTGGCTGCGCCGTTGGTGCGTCCGCCATCGACGCTGTCGCTGTGGCCTTCGCCATCCTCGTCATCATCCTCCTCTTCGTCCTCTTCGTCGCTGTCGTCATCTTCATCCTCGTCGTCGCGATCCTTGGGGCAACTTTGTGGCGGTACTGAGCCAATCAGCCAAATCGACGGTCTCGCCTTCAGGATCGGCAGGATCGCGTCAAGCATGCTACGCTGCACGGCAACGTCTCGTTCCTGCCATGCGGCCGAGATGGCGACTGTGCCGTAGATTCCGATCTGATGATCCAGAACCTCTGGCATCGCCACGTGAAGGTCACGAAGCAGAGTCCACGCCCGGATCCGGACCACGGGCGCGTCGAAGCCAAACGATGACGTCGCACCGTTTTGGCTCTTGCCGGAGGCGTTGCTGCCCGCAAAGAGGTTCGCAGGAGAGAGGGACGACCACAGCAGCTTGGAAGACAAGAGCGGCTCTAGCGCTTCGCACGGCTTCGGCTGCGGATGATGCCTGATGATGAAGGAGAGCACCGACAACGCACCCGCCACCAGCCGCTTGTCAAGCGCGGCCGCATCCTCTTCGACGTTGGCATCGTCTCGATTCTTGGCGTCGCGCTCCCTCGAAGTGGCGGCGACGGGGGTATTGACGCCCGAAGCAGATGCGCTGGGCGCGTCCCGCGCGGCGTTGGAAGCGTGTGCCGCGGTGAGGGCCAGCGCCGCCGAAGGGGAGGGCGACTGAAGTAGCAACCTCAGGTGGTCAAGTAGATTGTCGATGTAGTCAATCAGCGGCAGGCGGCTGCCGCCCTCGGATTCGCCGAGCTCGTCCGAAGAATTCCACGTCACGCTGTCCCTCCAGGTCGCACTGCCGATGCGCTCGATGGAGCGGTCGACGTCGTTGCTGAGGATCGCCCAAGGTCCCAGCATGGAATTGATGTAGGCGGGCGACTCCAAGAGCTCGGTCCGTGTCGAGGACGAGGATGCGGCGCCATCTTTGGGGACGACCGGTCTTTGCTGGAGCAGGAGCGCTTGGATCTGGCTGGTGAGGAGGCGGAGGCGCCGTGTTGGGGAGAGGGCGAGGCGCGGGAAGAGGTGGACCCAACATGGTAGCAGCATGACGAGCGCCTCCTGTTTCTCCTGGATCGCGATGTCGGATGCGTCCTTGTCGCGCTGAGTGTCGGCGTGGGCTGGCTGCTGTAGAGCGTCTTCGATCCAGGCGAGGAGGCCCTCGAGCGCCCGGCATCGCGTGACAACGTCCTTTTTGGAGGCCTTCCGCAGCAATACGACGAGGTCGGCAGGAAGAAGGGAGGCAAGCCCCATCGAGTCGAGCGGGTCGGGAAGAGGCTGAGGTGGCTTGGGAGGGGGCACAAACTGCTTCTTTTTGTCCGCCTTGCCCTTGCCCTTGCCCTTGTCCTTGTGCTTGTGCTTGTCCTTCTTCTGACCGCGCTGCGGCGGTTGGGATGCCCTTTGAAGGGCTTCGTAGGCCTCGGGGTGGAGGAGGTTGCCGTCCTCGTCCCTCTCGTTGGCGAGCTTCTTTTGAGCCTTGGCGGCTTGCTTTTTCCTCGTGGCCGAAGAGGCCGAGGACTTGCCCCGGGCGCCGCCCTTTGCCATGGCTGGAGCACGTTTGGCCGGTTGCGCTTCGAGGCGGTGGCGGTGGCGAGATCAGCTAGGTTGCGCGTTGGCGGTGGTCGCGGCGGCTTCTTCTAGCGCGGGGCGGGGTTCGGAGACCGCAAGTAGGCGTGGTGCGCGGGAGAGAGAGAGCGGGAGAGGGAGAGAGGGGGAGAGAAGAGGGAATGGCGGCGCGATGAAGGGTAGGTGAAGGAGGCGCACCACGGCGACGGTAGGGCCAGCAATGGTGGGCAGCAGTGGGTGATAGTCGAGAGGGGACTGGCCGAATAATAAGAATCTTGATAAGAATACGAAAAGCATCTTGTATGGGACTTGGGGGCGAGGTGGGCAATTAGCGGTACAGTGACTTTGGCGTTTCCCTGACGCATGGCGCTTAGGTATGCGCGACTGTCGCATGACCTCACGCAGTGAGTAAGAGTAACAGTAACAGTCTTGCGTGCTAACCTGGTTCCCCCACCGAAAAGTGGACAAGATCCGAAAAACCCGCAGCGTCAAAGCGCACCTTTGCTTCCACACGACGATCGCGGCTCCGGGTCCGATGCTGGCACCTCTTTTCAGACTGCAAACTTCGCCACAGACGCCCAAATGCAAAAAAAAAATAAAATAAAAATAATAATAATTACGAATCAATAAGAATCTTAAAGATGCTCCCTGGCACAAGGCTCGCAGGCATGACGGCGCGGCTCTGCGCAACGACGCGCCGCACGCTTGAGTGCCAACGATGCACCGCCGCGCTCGCAGAAGAGTGCAAAGTGTAAAGTGTGAGAGTAAGAGTGCGAGTGTTAGTGCGAGTACATACACATACTTTGTGTTTGGTCAAAGCGTGGGGCGCAGCGCCGCGTTGCCCAATTAAAGCTAAGCCGTCGTGTGGGTCGGCGCCTGGCGGATGCAACTGCGCGCGCGTCTGTTGCTACGCCTCCGCCTACGCCTACGCTTCCGCTTCGACGTGCGTCTCCTCCACCACCAACGCACCCCGTTCCGGTTCGTGGAACGCCACCACCATCCCCTCTGCCTTTGCGCTGCCTCCGACGCTCTTTGCAGCTGGTTCCTGTCACCCCATCGTCACCCGTTCGTGCTCGGTTCAGCAAGCCGCCTCTTACCGGCAACTCGCGCAAGCAACTCGGCCTCCCTGACCAAAAGGCTGACCATGACCACCATCATCGCGGACGCCGACCCCATCATGGCCGAATCCGTGGATGTGGCGGCCATCCAGCCTCAAGAGGCCCCCTCTTCCTCCACCGGACCGAGAAGGGGCACCCGCATCAAGCGACCCACGCGTCGGGCCATGGGCGAAGAGCTGTCGCACCCCAGTACGCCCGAGGTGCATCCGCCCGCCGACGGCTCCGCGCCCAAGGCCCCGCGACGGAGCTCCAGGTCCAAGCCCAATAAGCAGACAGACGCAGGCGACGATCGGACCGACGACGCAAAAGGTAAGAGGACCCGCTCCCGCAAGACGCAAGAACCTACAGACGACGCGCAACCTGCCGAGGACGAACAAGATCCGCAAGAGAGCGAGGAGGATGACAACGTCTATTGCATCTGCAAAGGCAAAGACGACGGCACCCCAATGATTTCGTGCGAAACATGCCACGACTGGTGAGTAGCCAATCAGCCCCGTGCAACAGAACGGCGAGCATCCTGATCTAAATCCCCTAGCCTGGCGGTCCGTACCCCTTCGTCTTCTGCAGGTTCCACTTCAAATGCATCAAGCTCACCAAAGCGGCCGCTCGAAAGCTGACCGAGTACCGCTGTCAAGCGTGTACGGAAGGCGTCGCGCCGGCTTCAGCAACTGGTAAGTCCTCGTCCACTCGTCCGTCCGAGCGCCGCTCGCCATTATTTGCCCATCTGGGGCCACGGCACCGGCCTCTTTCGTACTTGCTTGAATCTTGCGAATCAAAAAAGAAAAGAAGATGAAAAGACATGGAATGAAGCGTCCCGGTAGCCGCGTATGATGTCTTTTGGTAGCGTCTCAGTGGGCGGGCAGAGGATGCCTGCCTTGCGTGCTCCCTCGCTGCCTGTCGCCGCCTGCTCGTATTTCGCGCGCATCTCGTCCAGCTCGTACCCCGGATTCGAAAGGCAACGTGGTCTGATCAAATAGCGGCGAACGAAGCTTCGACCTCCGGTGGACGCTATCGGCACAATGGTGGACTTGAGCGTCAAGGCATTATCGTCGGCAGACGGAGCTCGCAGCGCCGCGCGGGAGGCTGCATGCCCAGCTAAGAGGGCCATCGGCATCGTAGGGCCGGCTCGGACCAAGGCGGAGAGCGTTGCCGAAGCCACTGTGTACCAAGACCGGGCAATGGTGACAGCCGTCATTCGGGAAATCTTTTTTTTTGGAAAGAGGGGAGGGGGGAGGGGATTAGGCAGTCCCGGAACGTGCTTCTAGCGGATACAGGGGCAGACAGAGAAAAGGGACCCGGCGTTCTGATGATGACCCTTCACATTTTTTCCCTTCATCTGACAATAACACATGCACAGCCGAGGATAGCGGATCGCAAGCGTCCGACGAGAGCGGCGAAGACGACGGTAAAGACGAAAAGACTCCTCCCGAGCCAAGTGCAAGCTCTTCTGGCACGGAGAGCGGCTCAGAGCACGCTCAAGTTCCATCTGCAAACGCAGACGATGACGATGAAGACGACGAAGGCGGTGAGGCCGAAGCGGCGCGAACCAGCCGCGATGCCTCGAGACTCAAGAGAAGGCGCTTCAGCGCCACTGCCGACCGTATCATCCCAGCAAAGGCATCTCGTCGCTCACCGACTGCGACGGCTTCCGCCACCCGCTCCATGCAACAGGCCATCCGGCAGACTTCGGATGTTATGGTGGGAAACAGAAGTGAAGAAGCGGCGGAGGCGTCTCCTCAGGCTCGAAGAGCCAAGACGACGAGCGTGGCTCAGACAGGTTCGGCCCAGAGCAGTCCAGCCCAAAGGAGATCGCTCTCTGTTTCCAAAACTGCCAAATCGCCCGTGGCGAGAAAGACGAGCCTCTCTGGTGCAGCGGGATCCTCGAATGCTCCTGGGGCAGAGCTCGAGGTCGACGAAGCGGCCAGAGCCCCCGCCCGCCGCGTCATCACCAGTGTACTGGAAAATATCTTTAGCACAACCTCGCTCGAACCTATACAGAGCGTCGGCGGAACCGTCAGTCTCGACCAGGTGGAGCAGACCAAATCGCCGCAAGCAAAGGCGACCGACTATGCCCGAGAGTTTGAGGAAGAGATGTTCAAGCTGACCGCCGAACAGTCCGGATCGACGCGGATGGTCGGTCAGAGGTATCGCGAAAAGTTCCGTACCTTTCTCTTCAGCCTCAAAGACAAGCAGAACCAAGGCCTGCATCTCCGCATCGCCAGCGGGCAGCTGCAGGCCAGGGATCTGGCCCACATGTCGAAGAATGAGCTGGCCAATGAAAGCATCCGTCAGGCCACGGAAAAGGCGAAGCAAGAAGCCCTGCACCGGAGCACGCTGCTCAAGCAGGAAGCCGGCCCGCACCGCAAGATCACGCATAAGGGCGAGGTTGAGATCGACAACGACAGCTACGCCACCCAGGACCAGGGTGGCAAATTTGCCAGGGCCGCAATCGAGACGAAGAAGGCAGACGCGACATCGGACGCCGAGGCAGCCCTACGCTCCCCCCTACCACCATCAGCCGCATCGCCCACCGCCCAGACACCACAGCGATCGTCGCACAGCCGAGCAGCCGAGGCGGAATCGGATCCCTCCCCTTCTGCCATGGCTGCTCCCGCATCGCCTACGGTCCCCTCTGCCAATCGGGGGGAGGCCAAAAGGGACGCTTCTGCGGAACACAATCCGGATCCGGTGCGAGCTTCGCGAACCAGATCGCTGAGCAAAGGGATGCTGCAGTCCCCTTCGAGCAAGTTCGACTTCTCTAGCGTCTGGGGCGCCTCGGACGCTACCATAGAGCCTGAAGTCGATGGCGGCGCTGAGAAAGGCGCGGCACAATCTGACGTTGCCGACGACGCCATCGACGTTTTCCAGCCCGACTTCTTGCCAGACTTTGACAGGATCGCCCACGCAGACTCGCAGAACGCGATCGCTGCGAGTGGGGATGCAGATGACTTCATCGACACCTTCTTAGGCGGGCAAGACGCTGATCAGGACGGCTCGGGTCGCAGCATCTCGCCGCAAGTTCCTACCACCATCCGAGACGCCCAAACCCCTGAAGCGGAGCCGCCGAGCGTGTGGATTCACGGCTACCGACCCATCCTTTGGACCGGTGCCGTGATCCTGCCGGACGTCGGTCACTTTTCTGGCATCGTCCGCCAGATTGCCGGTCAGGACATTGTCAATCAGCCCTGGTCGTGGCCCTACTTCTTCCCGACGAGCCAGAGCGTCATCGAAGGACGACTGCCGTCTAAGATGGCGATGGACTACCTCCTCCAGGTGAGAACCTCGAGCAAGACCAGAATTGTCGTCTTCACACTCGAGGCCAGGTTCGACCAGAACGCCCTGTCAACTTCCGGTACCGAGGCTGTCCACGACGAAACCGCCAATATGGAAGCGCTCTCTAAGGTGGCTGAACACTTCAAGTCGCTCGATCGCTGGGGCGTGCTACATAAGTCAACGCGCGCTCGAGAGAGCGGTATCCTCAAGGACATCTACTTGGTGCCGCTTAAGAAGGAAGATCCTGTCCCGGTCTGGCTGGACCTTGTGGAGCCTGACGCGCTGGGCCGAGAATGGTCGCAGCGGCGCGATCGCGACGTGCTCCTGATCCCGGCGGTTGTCTACAGCGGTGCCATTGAGCAAGAGGCGAAGCGGCTGTCGAGGAGCAAGAAGAAGCTGGAAGCGAGAGTCGACGGCGACGGCGACGGCGACGTCATGATGGAAGCTAAGGCAACTCCAGAGGCGACGCAACCACCGGGCCCAGCGAGCGTAACACCTTCCTTGGCGGCTACGCTTGCAGCCCTCGTGCCCAAGATGGGGGCCACGGCCGCCGCGCCGGCACCGGCCAACACCATCACGTCGACTGCGCTCCAAGACCTGCTGCGCTCGATTGGCAAGTCGGCATCGACCCCCTTGGAGAAACAGCAGAACGGATCGACGCCGCCGCCAGCAGCAGCACAAGCTACGAGCGCCAACTCGACGCCTCTGTACACCATGCCACCTCCTCCCCCTGGACCGGCGCCGCGGCCGCCGAGCTTCTTGAGCGCCGCAACGCAGGGCGGATGCAGCCCTTATGGCGGAAGCGTCAACGCCGGCGAATACGACAGCCACGCTGGTTGGGATGCCAAGCCCTCGAGTTCCGCCAGCGCAGGCGCTCCGGTCGGTGGGCCGCCTCCAAGAGAGTGGACCAGGCCTCCGCCGCCGCCGCTGCCGCCCGCATACCCGCCGTACGATCCGATGGCAGGCCCACCCCAGCCGTGGAGGCTGGGACCACCGCCTTCCGCACCTCCGCCACTCGGACCCACACTTCATCCGCCCGGTCAAGACTATCCGACGCCAGCGTACGAATTCAACCCGGTCTACCCGTCCGACCATCCACACCGAAACGCCGGCGGCGGTGGCGGACCCGGCTATCGGTCTCCTCTCCCAGACACATACGGCAGGCTCGAATCCAACGGTCGAGGACGACCCCACCACTATCTCTACGGCGATCATGGGCGAGACGTTCGCCGAGGTTTTGACGACCGTACCCGCTTCAACTCGGGAGGCCGACCGCCGTTTGGATTCGGCGCGGCTCGCGGCGGTCGCGGCCGAGGGCGGGGTCGGTTCCCCTGAAAGTCAAAGTGTTTGTGGCCTCGATCAACGGATATCGTATAGCAACCCCCGCTGCCGCTGCAGCGCTCTCTATCACTCTGTACCACTGGCGCTAGCGAACCACCATGACCTCCTTCCCCTTTCCCCTCTTTTGGGAGCCGACCCTTTGGTACCGTGGAACCGCCGCACAAGCACGTCTTGTCCATGTACTTGTCTCCCAAGTGTTGCCTCTGTTCGACGGCAGTTGTACTACTATCCAGACACCAAAATGGCATTACGTGGTATGGTTGTATTCTAACTGACGATGGCTCCCGATGGATTAGCGATCGAGGGGCTGGGAAGGAGATCGTTTGTCGGGCCTAACGCGCTGGCACAGCAGAGGGAGCGGCTCGCCTCATCGCGGCCTCTGCAGGCGACGATCCCTTTGCATACGGGCATCCTGCTTGCTTACGGCGCTGACCAACGCCGGTTCGACGCAGAAGCGACGCCGTGCGGCCGCGCCTAGTGCAAGCCTGATCGGGACCCGACGTACGCGAGCGCGAAAGACCAGAGACGCAGAATTTTGCCCAACTCTTTTTTTTTTTTTTTTTTTTTTTTTTTTTTTTTTTTTAATTTATTTTTTCCCTTTTCTTTTCTCCTTCTTGATGAAGGAGGTGCACTTTTGAATATTCTTATTCATATTTTTCCCCCCTCTCTTCAGCGCCGGTGCTTGGGCAGTGTCTTCTGATCGGGTCAACTTCGGAAGCGTACTAGGTAAGAAGGACCGGTGGCCGTTCACAGTGAGCTGCAGCCGCGACCAAGCCCCGCCGCCGCCTCTAAACCGTTCTCGTCGACACCATCACCACTACGACCCGGTCGAAGCTTGAGCTGACCTATTCTTCCCTCTAACCACCGGCTGCCCTGGTACGCGCAAACTTCCGCCCTCCGGTCCACCGCCTAGCGCGCGTCACCCTCTCGTTGCCGCGTAGCTCTTGCACTTTGTCGGCTCCATCCGCGCGCGATTGCCGCTACGCCACGTCTCACTTCGGTTCGTCCGGCTCTTCGTCTGTGCTCGGCTGATCCGACGTTAGGTGTCCACGCCTAGCCATCGGCATCGCCGCCCCTCGCAAGTCTCGGCTCTACGTCCGTTAGCCCGCAGGCGCCGCTCGCTCGTTCTCCGCCACTCGGCCACGCGCCACTGCCACCACACTTGACCACCATCCACCATGGCTTCCACAGCACCGCCCCAGACCTTCCCCTACTCGGCGGCCGGCGTCCCGCCCCCGCCTTCCTCGGGTGCCGAGCACATCGGCGCCGCCAACCCGGGTCCCTTTGTCGACGAAAAGATCAACGCCTTCCCGTCCGGCCTCACACCACCCCGCTCCGCCAAGCCCTCGTCGTCGCTCTTTGGCTTCCTCGACCCCATCGTCTCTCCTATCTCTAACGTCATTCAGTCCATCCACGATGTCCGACAGAAGCTCGAGCTTTCCAACCCGGGTACCGTCGAGGGTCTCCAGCGCGAGGTCAAGGGTAGGTGCCTTTCCCTTCCTCCCCCTTTGGTTGCGCCTTCGCCAGACGCAAGATCCGCAATGGCGCTGGAGCTGAACCGTCTCGAACTATTCTCCAATCCTGCCTGCCTCTACAGCTGTCCACCCCACCAACTTCATGTTTGAGGGGGCGAGAGCCGATCTCACCAAGGCGCTGAGCATGAACCCCATCTTCCAGGTTACTCATGCCTTCACCCTGGGCCAGCCCGGTGCGCCCGGATCGTACAACTTTGGCGCCGTCTACGGCGACTCTCAGGTGAGCCCCTCGCAATCGCCTTTTTGCATCGCGGCTCAGTGGGCGACGTGCTGCCGCCGCACTCGACGCTCCCCGCTAACATTCTCCCGGTGCTTTCCTTTTGATCTACTCGATGTCGTGCCGTTCCCCCTGTGATTCGGACGCCGGCTATAGTCCTTCTTCCAGGCCGGCCTCGACGACGGACTCAACGTCACGATGCGGGCGAACCGCGGCTGGGTCCCCGGTCACACGACCAAGGTGCAGGCGCAGCTTACCTCGACGCCCGGTCAGAGCTTCCTGCAGATGGAGCACGACTACCAGGGCTCCGACCATAGCGCCAACATCAAGGCGCTCAACCCTTCGCCGGCCGACTTTACCGGCATCTATATTGTCAACTACCTTCAGTCGCTGACGCGCAACTTTGCGTTTGGTATCGAGACGGTCTACCAGCGGCCGTCGGCCGATATGGAGGAGGCGTCGACGGGCTATCTCGCCAAGCTGACGAGCGACAAAAAGGACTGGATCGCCACGGCGCAGGTGCAACCACAGGGCGTGGCGCAGTGCACCTACTGGCAGAAGCTGAGCGAGCAGGTTGACGTGGCGGCGGACCTGCAGGTGATTGCAATGGGTGCCAAGCGCGAGGCGCAGGCCACGCTGGGAGCGAGGTACGCCTTCCGCATGGCCACGCTGCGCGCCGCCGTCGACTCGATGGGCAAGATTTCATCGGTGTACGAGACGCGGCTGTCGCCCGCCTTTGGCCTCACGTTTAGTGGCGAGATTGACCACCTGCAGGGCGCCAGCAAGTTTGGCTTTGGCATCTCGATCGAGAGCGGCGGCGAGATGGACCCCAACGCGCCCCCGCCCACGCCCCCGACGGTGCCCATGTAAGAGCGGAGCGGACTTTTTTTAGGGCGGCAATGGCGGCGGCGGTGGCGGCGATGATGGGCGGCGTCGCTTGCGTCCCGCAGTCCCGCCCCGGCCCGTTTGCCTTTTGCTCTTGCTCTTGCGTCTCCTCTCTGTACAAAACAAGACGATTAGCGTGATACTATTCTTCCTCCCCTCTCTTTCCCTGTAGCGGACGTCTGTGGATGGGAAACCCCTATCAAGCCAGTCGAGTGTGTGTAGAATGGACGAACTGGTCCGCATCGGTCGTGCGCGCGATTTACCAGGAAGGAACGCCTTCTACCTCCCCCCACGGCCTGCGGCGATGGGGTACCCGAGCGAGCGAGGACCAAGCCAGGCAAGGTGGCGACGTACCCTCCACGCAGAGTTGCCACACAGAGGCCAAATTCCCAAACAAGCCCAACACTCACCTCACCTCGCCTCACCAAGATGCAACAACCACACTCACGCTCACACCCAGACCTGCCAACCAACAGGCCTAGCCAAAGGAGAGGGAATCTCGATACTCGTACACGGGTTTTTTTTTTTTTTTTTTTT
>JALNIF010004513.1:0-15000 GCA_026284005.1 Thecaphora frezii | reverse complement strand
CGAGGACGACGACCGTGCTAGCAGGAACGGTAAGTAGACTCGCGAACGCCGCCTTGGAGACGTGCAATTTGGGCTTCCCCGTGGGATGCACAAACGGGAGCTTCGTGTGCACAGTGGCGCTGCCAGGGTTCGACTCTTACGACCGTCGAGGTCAAATGGCCGGCCGCCTCGGCTTCTTCGTGCTGAACTCTCGAACCGCCCCCATTTTCCCCGTGTACCGACGCTGCAGCGACTCGCTACACCTCCGACATGGTGCGATTGCTCCGCGACGTCAACGCCGACGCCAACCCCGTCGGTCTCTATCAGGGATGCTTCCTCGGCGCCTTCCTCAACTCGTCCGTCGTAGACGGTCTCGCTGCCATCGCTGGCCTGATGGAGCGGGAGGGTGCTAGCGGAAAGGGCAAGGGTGTCCTCATCGTCCACGACCTTGCGCAGTCGGCACAGGGCAACACCTCGGTCAAGGCCTACCGGCTCTCGGCCGCCTTCGTCGAGGCCCACCGAAAGGGCAAGTTCCACACCCAGAGCCTGATCGACCACAAGCTCACCTTCGCCAACATCCTGGTCGAGATCCCCATCGCCTTGCGAAACACTGCCCTGCTCGACGCCTTCCTGAGTAGCATCTCTACGCCATCTGCGCCCGCGGCATCCATCGTCCCTCCGTCCACCTCGGAGCTGTTGGCCAACCCTCCGACCGCTGCCCTCGGACCGTCGCACACGTCGCTTAACCTGGCGCTCGAGCCCGTCCTTGCGTCCTCGCTCGAGTCGACCCTCGAGATCCTTGAGGAGCACGCCGCCGAGGCCGGCAACGTCGGCTTCCAGGCGCGACAGCTTGCGAGGGAGAAGGCCAAGGCGGAAGCCTACCTTGCGCGCAAGAAGGCAGAGAACGCCACGCGCGAGGCGCAGGGCCTGGCTCCCCTCCCCATCGAGGACGTCAACCGACTCTTCAAGATCCCCGCCGAGCCCAGCCGACTCGAGACTACGCTCCTCCTCGGACAGCTCGACAGCTCGGCGAGGCGACTCGCCGAGACCGCCGCTGTCGGTGCTATCCAGCTCCACGCTGCCAGGACGGGCGCCGCCTAAGCTTCGTTTCGACCGTTTTTGGATGCACGTAAATGCTCCGTTGCGCCAATGAAGCACGATGTCGTCCGAGGACCAGATCGCAGCTAATTACTCGTCCGGACGAGTCCGGAGGAGAGCGTCGCCCTGGATGAATGGGTTGAATGGGCCACTGTTCATGGCTCGGAGGCACTATCATTTAAAAACAAAATCGGGGACATGTAAGAGGCATGTGGTGCAAATGATTGTTGCCAGCGCATCTTATCGCCTTGTCCCTTTGCTCGGGCCTGTTCTTTCTTTGTCGTCCTCTTTCCCTTACCTCCTCCTTCGCTCTATCGCACACGCCCGCCCTCTCGCACTCTCGCTTCCCTCCCACTCGACCCGGTTTTACCCCCTTGTAGAATAGACCTACTCCCTGTTGCCCGTTTCCGTAGCCAGGTATGGAAGCTGGCGTTCAGCCTTGCATTTTGGGTTCGTCCGCTAGGGGATCGTCCGCTTGGTCGCGAAGCCAGCGTTGGGTGTTCGGGTCAAGCTTCGAGTGGCGCTGGTCAGTGCTAGGTGGCTGCAACGGCTGGTGCATTGTTTGAGGCGAGGGTCTTGGTCTGTGGGAATGGACTGGTGCAACTAGTCGAAGTGGGGCCCTGTGTCGGCGTGCGTCTCGGCCGAGAGTTGCCGTGGGAGCAGCTCGAGGTGTGAGCCAAGGCCGGGTCAGCGCAGCCACTAATGCTGTTCTGAGAGCCGCGCGACTCTTTAGAATCCTCGCATCCGTCACTAAGAACCAACGTGTGACCTGCTTACGCCCGCAAGGCTGTCCAAGACAGCACCCCTGTTAGGCCCCTCGGGACCGAGTGAGAGAATCGCCCAAGGTGACCCGAGTCCTCATTTGGATTTTTGCCTGCATTTTTGGGTCCTTTTAGTTAGTTTTCAGAAAAAAAATGCGTTTCTGGTCAGGGATCCTTCTTTAAAATCGCTTGGACCCGCTTACACCGGCTGCCATGGCACCGTGCTCGCTTGTCACAACCTGTCGCCGGCACCGGTGACCGCACGGCATAGGCAGGTGCCGCCAGGCACCCCCTCCGTCACTCGTCCGAAAGCGCGGCAGTCGTCTGCAGTTAGAGCAGCAGCCTTTGCTCGTGGCGCCAACCGTGTGCCGCGCTCGGCCCGCCATGCGAAAAGGCTTCCATGCAAAAAAGCTTCCATGCGTCTTTGAGACAACCCCCACCTACGCTCGCCCACACCGCCGCAATGTGGGTTGCCACTGTGGAAAGATGAACGGAATTGTTTCGGAGAGATGATGGTGGTATGTAGGAACAGAAGGTGGAGCGAACCAATCTACGTATGTACTTACACGCAGTGCGAGTCCAGTCGGATCCGGATCAAGTACCACATGGCATGCAGAACAGCTACACCTGTTCTCCTGACTACGTACCGTCGTAGCCAAGCGGGCGCCTGCGCTATGTACAGGTGGAAAGGAACACTGGACCTGCGCCCGCTGTGACGTGTACCTAGCTGTATCAGGCAGTGATGTGCTTGGGGGCCAGGTCGGTCCAACGCATCTGCAGACGGGCGGCGATCCTGCGTTGTGTGGGGCGACAGACTACTTATGGTCAGCGCCGTCGTGCGAATGTCATGGCTGTGGCGATCCAGGCTCAAACTTTGCGCCTCCCTTTTCTTTTCTAGAAGCTCCAAAATGCAAAGTTGCCAAGAAGAGAAGCGCGCGGGGGTTTAAGGGGCGGGGCGAAAGGCAGGAAAAGGGGAGCGAAGGTGGGGAGAAGGGGGCATCTTGAGAGGGGCATGCAACAGGTTTGCACTACACAACTGGCCAGCCACCTGGTTGACTGGGTGTTGGACCATGACGTTGGCGGCGTCCTACAAGGTCACTAGCTCGACGTCGCCGCCTCTTCAATGCGCTCCGTTTCCACCTCGTCCTCCCACCGAGCCCCAACCGCGCGCTTCGTCATAGTAAGGCGGAGGGCGGTCGAATCAAAAGTCCGACGCTGGTGCGAACTTCGAAATTGCGGCCAGCCAATCGAGAAGCGTTAGAAGCCAGCAGTCTGTGGCCAATGAGGTCCGCAAAGGCATGGGCCAATGAGCAAAAATTGGCCCGAGAGAGCCGGGCCGTCGTGGTAATGGCGTCGTGCACGATGGTTTCGAACCACGCACCCAGTTGCGAGATGTCGGTGCTGGGAGCCTGGTCGTTCAGCTCCCTTCGGCCGGCGGCTGTGCGGCCAAATCGCTGTAGAAGAGTGCATACTAGCTAAGTAGTAGACACATGCGAGGGGCTAGATGAGAAGCTACAGAGCATGCTGGCGTCGATGTATCACGCTACCCTGACCTGATTGCCCATCAACGCGTGGCGTTGCCCACTCAACGGGCGCAAGCGGCTATTGCTAGTTAGCTGGCAAGCTAGCCGAGGCTGGGTACGGATGTCGTCTGCTGGCGCCGCACGCAACGGAGAGGAACAGTAGTCAATTTTCGATATTGTACGCCAACCCAGCTGGGTGGGCGTCGCCTCGGCACTATGTGGTTGCCGCGGTTTGCGCGGGGGCTGGAGCATGACAGCATTACGGCGGCGGAAAATTCGCAGTGGCCGTAATAAGCAGCCCAACGCGAGCTAGAGTTGCGAGTTGCAACGTCGACCGCGTAGCTGCCAAAGCGCTCGAAGCGCCTGCATCCTCTCCAGCCCGTTCGACCGAGCCTCTCGGACCAAGAGTGCGCGAGCGTTTGGAAGCGGGGTTTTCAACGTTTAGAAACAAGCAGCGGGGAGGCCTTTTGCTGCTTGACGCGAGCGAGACCTGTCGGAAAACCCAAGGAAAACCAACGCATCAATCGCGCAGAATTGCGGGCCCGCCAACAATCTTGACAAAAGGCCGAAAGCCATAGGCCTCCGCCGGGCTGGCTTGTTTTGTTCATGTGCTGTGTTTGGAGCCCCTCCCCCTCGACGGCCTCAAGAGAGCGACACGTCCGTCGGTCCTAGCTGTTGGGGGATGGTGTGTGTGTGTGCGTGTGTGTCCCAAGATTCACCAGACTAGTCGTGTTGGACTTAGAGGCGTCATTGTCAAGGTTGCCGCCACTCTGCCCGTTGCCTGACACGGCTCTTGATACCACGCTCTTCTGAATCATGAGTGTTCACATATGAAGTGGATGGGGACCATAGGCTCGGCGTATACTCCTACCCCCTTACCCTTTTCTACCCGCACCGCCTCCTCGCATTGGGGGTTGGAGAGGTTAGCCGCAGCGGCGCCGGAAAACAAGATGGACTCGGAAACTCAAGCTGTTGCTGGGTAGAAGCAGGTGAAGCACGTAGCGCTTTGTGTTTGAGGAGCTTCGAGTAGCGTCTCGTTAGTGACGGAGCTGTATGCATGTCGACACGGCGGTCCGCGGTCGCGCTGCAGGAAGCGAGAGAGCACATCCGGAAAAGAGGGCCGGGCTGGCGTGCGGTTGTGACTATCAACTCTATTCGATGCATCTAGACATCTACATGTGCAAGCCGGGCTAGAGGTATGTACTCCCTCTCTAGCCGTCTTTCTGTTTCTATCTACAGCCTCTGTAGGCGTCTTTTTGTTTCTATCTACAGCCTCTCTAGCCGCACTATTGCACTAGTCGTGTGCTGGCGTGGGCTAGCCACCTCTGCGGCTGCCGCGACTACTACTACATAGTACTGAACTAGTTAGACAGGAAGCCAACTCTATCATCACACAGGCGCAGCGGTCACGGGCCAACCTTGGCCATTTTGCAGACAAAGCAGGCAGACGCCCAAGGGTCCTCGGTCCCCTCGCGCTGTTGCGTTTAGGCTGTCGGCCTGCTTGGCCTCGCCCCGTGCGTTCGATTGTATTCAGTTTGGCTGGTGAGGCCATTTGCTGCCTGTTGTGGCGTGTGGTGGTCGGTGGCTGCTCCCTTCTTTGAGCCGTCGCTGCGTCAACCCCGCCACCTTCGTTCAGTCGCCATCCTTGGACCCCTCGCCCTCGCCCTTTGCCTCTTGCCTCTTGCCTGTTGCCTGCTGCCTGTTGCCTGTTGCCTCTTCCCTTTTCCCTTCTCTTCCCCCTTCCCTCTACCGAGCTGTACGGCGGCGTCGCCTCCTGCTCATCGCTTTCCCCCATCATCCTTTCCCTCTCTACACTAACCATCTCATCTTGCGCCCTCATTCTTGCGCCCCCCTCACCATTAGCGTCCCCTTCCCCTCTTCCCCCCTTCCGTCCCTTACCTTCCGATTCGGCCCTGGTCCCTCGCTGCTCGTCTCTTCGACCTCTTCCCACCGGGCCACCGCTCCGCCGCTTCACTGCCCCCTTCCCGACCACTCCTCTTTCCTTCTTCTCGCTCTCCCCTCATAAACAGACGCTGCTCGTATCTGGCTGACCCCGGGAACATCTGGAACCTCTCCCACACGGATCTCTACTCATCTTTGCGACCTTTTCCAGCTGCCAGCACCTGCGCCACCGACGCAAGACTCTACAGCCCCGGTCTAGCTTCGTCCCCGCAGGACTCTGCTCGGCTCGCCGCCATCGCTTTATATCCCATCAAGCCCTCCTGTTGGTCCTGCTCGCTCCTCATGCTAACATAGAGCAACGGTTTTGTCCGACGTCACGACTCTCTAAACTGATCAATCGCCTCTCCACCAAATCCACGATGAAGCCATCTCTCACCACTGCGAAGGCGCTGGTGGCGCTGGCGCTCCTGGCAGTCGGCGCGCTGGGCCAACAACGACCCGCTAGCAGCTCGGCCACCTCAGCGTCCTCCACCTCGCCTTCCCCTACAGCCACCTCATCGACGCCGCCGGTTCTCAGCACCTATACCTTCACCACGACCCTCTCGAGGGGCCAGGCGCTGCCAACGAACCTCGCCTCCTCTGCCTCTCGCAGCGGAAGCATTTACTTTATCCCGCTGGTAACGACGCTTCCGCCGTCGTCCACCGTGCCCAGCTCGACCTCAATCACGCCGCCTAGCAGCACAGCCGCCGCGACATCGACCCCCATCCCTTCCGCCAAGACCACCCTTCCGCTCGATACCAAGCTCGACCCGACGTTTGGTGTTCTCGGAGCCTTGCTGCTTATCACGGGACTGCCGATGACGTTTTACGGACACCGAAACCGCTGGTCGAGCTACTTCATCGCCGGCTACTACACACTGGGTTTGGTCACCATTTGCATCATCTTCAAGGTCGGCGTCGAGCAGTCGATTAACCCTCCGACGCCGACTGTACGCGGACTCTTCCTACTGGCTACTATCGTAGCCGGCGCGATCGGAGGTATCCTCAGCATTGTCTTTTGGCGCGCTGCGGCGCTGCTCGCGTCAGGACTGGGAGGTTTCGCCCTGGGCCTCTTCCTACAATCCGTCCGCTCCGGAGGCCTTATCACCTCGATCGGCCTGCGGTACATCCTCTACGTCCCCCTCTTTGGAATCTTCTTTGCGCTCAGCTGTGCCGAGCGAATCCACTCTCTGGTCCTCGCGCTCGCCACGGCCATCACCGGCGCGACCGCGGTCACGCTGGCGATCGACTGCTTCACGCGGCAGGGCTTGAAGGAGTTCTACATCCGCAATCTGGGCTTCGACTCGTACTTCTCGCTCAAGTATCCTCCCACATTTGAGAACGCCAAGTTTCCCCTGGTCGTCGGGATGCAAATCGAGCTCGGAGTGTTTGGAGCGCTCGTCCTCATGGGAGCCGCCTTCCAGCTCCGCCTTTACTCGGACCTCAGGCACAGTCTGTCGCTGCTCAGGAAGTCGGACGAGGAAAGGCGTATGAAGTCCAAGGCGGAGCGAGCGGCACGTTCGGTCGCCCGTACCGCCAAGCGTGACCTCGAAGAATGGGAAAAGCGTCATGGCTACCTCAAGACGGCGAGCAAGCCGGGAGTGATGGACGAGGAAAAGTACGCCAGCTCGGTCTTCTCGGGAGCAACGTTGCGCGCCCACGAACGTAAGGGCTCGCTGATGAGCGTCTTGAAAGGGTCGGCACTCGCGACGCCGAACTCGCTCGATGGTGGCGAAAGGCTGGACTCGCCTGGCCGTGCCGGCATCACCACCGACAGCGACTTCCCGTTCCCGTCGGAAGGCAACAGGCACAATTCGAGCTTCATGTCGTACCTGCAGCGTGGCCCTGAGAAGCCCTCCACGCCCGGCGATGCGCCGCCCCAGCTTGAACTCGCTGGTATCGAGACATCCAGGCCGCCGGCGCCGGAACTGACGAATGCCGAGGAAGACAAGCGCAAGCTGCTCGACGAGATTTCCTCGATCCGACACTCGATCAACATGCTTCGAGCCAGCTCAGGCGGTCGGGACTATCCCATCTCCGGTTCAGCTTCGGTCCAGGGTTCGCCTCGACCGATGGATCGCACGCTCTGGGACGACGCTGGCCCTTCTGCGACCAGGTCTCTGGACCTGTCCAGGACGCCGATGGAGCCGCCCCGTCCACCGTTTGCACAGTCGTTCCGCGAGCGGACCCCGTCGACTGTTGGCATCCTGAGCGGCGCAACCTCCTTCCTCGACAAGAGCCCTCCAGCCTCTCCCGCTGTCCAGCAACAGTCTTGGGCGCAGTCCAGCGCTGCACATGGATCGTTCAGCATGTCTCGTTCAACGAGCAAGTCCATCGAGCCCAGCGATCGATCGCAGCAGCCTGCTGCTTCCGAAGGCGGCATCGCCTCGTCAAGGTGGGGACCGTCGTCGCAAGGGATGTCGCGTTCGTATTCTGAGACCCCCGCATCCACGACGCTGGGCTTCGGCGCTTCGCCGCGCCTTCCCAGCGCTGAGCCTGCTGTCACGCCGCCTGTCCCGGCCGCAGCCCCCGTTCTGCCCGTAACGTCCGCGACTGTCGACACCATCCGTTATGAGCGTCCGCCCGACCTCGATTCGAGGATGCCTTCCGCTGACAAGACGTCTCAGGCTCATCAGAGCCACGACGTGGGAGAGCTTGCCCGACTCAGGAATGGCACCACGACGAGGGATTCTCAGGAGGTGCGCATCATCACCAAGTCCGTGGACTCTCCGAGCCCCGCCGTGGTAGCGGCGCGTCGGTCGCTCGCTGCGCGCCGAAGTGACTCGCCAAGCACGCCCTGGACCAACCCGGGCATTGAGACATCTGGACCTTCAGGATATGTCAACAGGGCGACGACGACGACGGAGAAGCCCAAGCGGAGGTCAATGACGATCGAGGAGCTGGATGCGCGACACCGCGCCAAGCTTGCTGCACTACAAAAGCCTGCGAGCGACTCGGTGCGAGAGGCCGAGATGCTGCAGTCGGTCAAGTCAGAGTATGAGGAGAGGCAAAAGGCCGAGAAGCGCCGGATGCTCGAAAAGGAGCGAGAAAGGCAGCAGGCGTTGAACGCGCTCTCTGGTGGAGCGGTGCCGAAAGACAAAGAGGGCCCCACCGACATCGAACGTAGGAAGTCGAGGCGGCTCAGCGCTCCGCTGCTCGAAGCTGTCGGCGAAAAGAGGCAGGGCGCCCGCGGCGTCGACCGGGCAGCGGAGTGGAGGCTGTCAATCTCAAAATTGTCGCAGGAGGATCCTGCGCTCGGCCGATCTGCACGCCCTCGATCGCAGCTCGTCTCGCCGACGACCTCGGCGCCCGGCCACGGGGACGGCAACAAGACTGGCGGCCAGCGCCGTGACTCGTGCACCCAGTCGCAGAGGCGGTCTGGACAGCTTGCCAGCCCCACCAATCCCTTCCCGCCGCAGTCGCCCAAGAAGCGCGAGCTCAGCGAAACGGACCGGAGGAGGCTGAGCCAGGGTGCCGGCGGAGGGGACCGCCGCAGCCGTCGGATGAGTCAGGCACTGCTAGACTTTACGCTACCGGCACCCGCCGAGGGGCCGTGAAAACTCGTGCAATGATCTTCTCACGACGCAATGGACACTTGATGTTTTCCTGCATCCCTCTCCCGCCCACGCTCTCGCCCTGCTCCCTTCGTTACACCTTTCGTCTTTTGTACTTGGCCTGCTAGGAGCGGCCGCCAACTTTTGTCTGTCTTGCCGGGCCGGCCCGCCACGCTGCACTGTAACGGGCCGCTTGACGAAAAGGCTGGAGGCCTTGACCGGCTGGGTGCTACCACCGGTCAAGTCTTGCGATCCGCCGTCGACGCTTTTGTACCTTTGTTTCGCTCTATTTTCTCCCACGCTCTTTTTTGTTTTCCCTCATCAGCACCGTCTTCTGTATAGTCACCACCTAGTCACCGCTTGTCTTGTTTCTTTTTTGTTGTTGTTTTACGTTCTTTCTTCACGTTTTCCCATTTGCTGAATGACGAATGGCACACACACACACGCACACAGACAGAGACAGAGAGACAGAGACAGAGAGAGACAGAGACAGAGAGAGAAAGAGAGAGAGAGAGAGGACTCTAGGATCGAGGAGGAGAGCCGGCGACGGCGGAAGCGGAAGATTTTTGGTGGCAGGGATGGTACATCCTCCGTTCGACCGGGCTTGCAACAGAAGACCTCTGCAGTTGGATGCTCCAAACGCCGGGATTTGCAAGGTTTGAAGCAGGGTTGTGGGGCGGCGTGGCTGTGTGTTGGTGAATGCGTGGTTTGGGGGGTGTGGCCCAATTTAGCTTGCTTCCAACTGCAAGCGGGCTGGACCAATGTGGTGCGGCTTTGCTGGTCGTAACGGTTCGCCGCACCGCGAATACGGCAGTGTAGTGGCTAAGTGGAGTAGTGATGGCACAACTGATTAGTCGTCGTGTAACCTAGGATAACAAGCTGCTTATTGCTCATCACACCGATATCGTAACAAGCAAGGCGCCTTACCAGCTTGACTTTACACTTGCTCGTTTGCTTTGGCACTATGAAAGGGTCTCGTCAACAGCCGACAGCTTACCACTGGTGAATCGCACATGCAGATGGGTGTGTCGAAGCGCCAAATTGTCGCTCGGCGATCATGACCGCCATCTCGAGCGGATGTGGGCGCCGCTGTGCATGGGTATCGTGTACTGAGAGCGTAACTCTGTAGCATGGTGCGAAAAGGTGTGGTAGGATGGCAGTTGCAATCCCGCATAGCAGCGGCGGCAACTTGGCACTGCCAAGCCCGCTAGTTTGATTGATGATCAAAGTAAGGCTCACTGCTAAAGCGCGCAAAGGTGAGTATAGAGCTGTGTTGTTTTCTCGCCAGTGCGCACCGAGATCAAGCTAGCAAGCTAAGCTAAATAAACATTTTTTGGTTTCGTTATTGTGGATAAGAGATTTCCAAGTCGGCATTTGGATCGAGTCACAGGCTGCCCTTTTTTCCCGTCTCCGTCGTCGCAACTTTCCCCCCCCCAAAAAAAAGATCGAGCTGATAGGGGCGAAAACGGATTTGGGCCTGTGGACCGATCTCGCGTGTGCGTTTTTTTAAAAAGTGAATGGAATAATTGGATCCCAGACTTGTTCTCTGTCTTGAAGCCGGGCATCGGACGAAGAGCATGAAGCCGGCGACGATTTGACTTGGTTTGGCTTGGTTTGTGCCGATTTCCTTGCTTGGTGACTTGGACCCTGCCCTGGCGAGCGTGCGCCTCTGTGGCTGCATGGCTGCTCGGCCGCTTGCGCTTGCGGATGGGCCGCGGGTTGCGCCTGCCGAACAGAGCGGGCGCGCGATTTGGCGGCTTGCGATTGGATGGATGCCCAACGGCGTTGGGTGAGGCAAGCATCGGCGCTTATCCAGCATTGGTATGTAGTTTTTCGTTTTTTTTTCTCTCCTATTGATTCCCCAACTTGATTCTCTTTTTATTTTCCCTTGGCGCGACGCTTACACCCACTCCGACCCAACAAGCAAGCAAGCAAGCAAAATAAAATTAAATATTAAAAAAAAAAACCGAAATTAGTAGTGGCGATGGAAGCGAGAGCACGGGGCACTAGAGATGCAACGGCTGAGGGAGGAGGGCGATTCGCTAGGCACGGCGAGGGAGTTGAAGTGGACTGGCTGTATTGCGCAATCAAGAAAGCTAATGCCAAGCTGCGCCGGCGTTTGGTTGGATTGCATATCGCGTTTCGGGCCCAACGTCTACGCCAACGTCTACGCTCTACACGGTGGTGCGGCTGCTGTGCGGGTGAAAAGAGCGAGGATGGGCGGGTTGGTTATCTGTGCGCGGCATGGCAGCCTTCACTCACAAATCACAGTCACGCTGAATTCGATTCTGCTTTTTTGGGCTGCGCTTGCGACAGAGTGGCTCGGGCGAGGCGCATGTCGGCTGTGTTTGTTCTGTTGGCTCTCCTCTCAGACCTTCCTCCAACCATCTGCTGCGCACCACTATCGCTCTGCACTCGGGGGCCTCGAAACACCTCTATGCTATTCACCCTAGCCTCCTACTGCTTGTCCCTCTCTGCCTGGTTGCCCCGTCTCGTCGGCTTTCCTACATCTTCTCTCACCCATTACCTCTACTCCCTCGCCCTACTGCTTCCCTTTTCCCATAACAAAAGCACACGCCTTGGCCCACGCAGCAGCCGAGGCACAACCAACCGCCGATCGCCAGAAGCGCACAAAGCACCCTAACCCCCATCCCCTCACCAAGAGCCGGCAAATGCTTGTCGACGCAGCTCCCTTGGATCCCCGCCAAATCAACCCTGCGTCCACCTAACCGCTCTCGCCCCTCTTCTTCCTCGCCCTTGAGCCAACTCCCACCTCTGGCTCTCGCCACCTTGCCTCCCCCGCCCCTGGCCCTATTTGCACCGTTCGCTCTGCCGATCCCGTGCACCAGGCGCCCTTCCGCGTCGATCCCTAACGGGTCTCACTAGTGGCGTGGCTGTCGTGCTTACCCCCTTCTAGATCCGTCCTTTCGATACGCTTCGGCCGGCCCTGTCCACTGGCCCTTCAGCGTCTCACCACGAGCGCCCATCCGCCCGCACTCGCTCGCCCGTCGTGCCTTAGCCGCAACGTGCTGTCCCCTCCTTGGCAACGGCCAAATCCCGGCACTGCTGCTGCTCAAACAGATAGCCGCCTCCCCTTTTCTCTCCGCATCCGACACTTTATTCTGCGTCCGTAGTCTCTTCTTCCTTCTTATCCCCCCTATCCCCCTTTTCCCCCTTTCCTCCTCTGCCCCTCCGATTAGCGTATATTCAGTTCTGACAAGCCCCCTTCCCCAGCCCACAGTGTCTCATCGTCCCCTTCCAGCTGTGAATGACCCGTGTCGCCGCTCCCCTCGTCCGACCGCTAAATAGCTTTCGCCCTCGGCTGCTGTCTCCCTCCATCCCCCTTCCGCGATCAACACCCACCTCAACTCCTTCATCGGCCGTCTCTTCCCGCTCCTCGACTCGCCACCTGCACGCCGCTCCCACCCTCCGCCGACCGTACCGCGAGCCGCGCTTCTCGAAGCTCTACAAACTCTACTCGTACCGCAACGACGAAGACGCCATGGTGCAGCACCTCCTCGAACGCAACGCCGCCTGGTCGAGCCAGACCAAGGAGGAGCGGCCCGCGCTCCTCGAGACTCTGAGCAAGAGCCAGTCGCCCAAGATCCTCTGGGTCGGTTGCGCTGACTCGCGCATCCCCGAGAGCGTCATCTGCAACGCCGACCCCGGCGAGATCTTTGTCACGCGCAACATTGCCAACCAGTTCAGGACCGACGACGACAACGCCCAGAGCGTGCTCGAGTTTGCCGTTCAGGCGCTCGGCGTCGAGCACGGTGAGTATAACACATGGCGCGGCCTACAGGCGCTCTACACGCCTGCCCAACAAAGACACAGTGAGGCTGACCTCCCCGCGTTGCATCAACCGCGATTCTCGCCATGCTTTTTTCCCTTCTTTTCGCGCCTCTGGCATCGTTGCAGTCGTGGTGGTAGGCCACACGGCGTGCGGTGGTATCCAGGCGGCCATCTCGGGGAGCGCCAACGGACTTCCTTCTATGGAGCCGGCGCAGTCGCCGCTGCTGCGCCACCTGCAGCCGCTCACCAAGCTCGCCTACACCGTGGCGCAAGAGAACCCAGACGTCAAGGGCGCCGAGCTCGCTGCGCTGGTGACGCGCGAGAGTGTGAAGGAGCAGGTGCAAAACATTGTCAACACGCCCATCATCCAGAACAACTGGAACGAGGTTGTCTCGCCCCTCAGCGGCAAGGTCATGAAGAAGGTCCAGATCCATGGGTACGTTTCGGCCACCTCTTTTGCGCTCGAATCACCCCTCCCTTTTCCATTTGCCTGCCTGATGGCGCCGATTGCTTATGCATTCCTTGCATCGTTCTCCCGCTACGCCCCCTTTGCGATACAATCCAGGTGGCTTTACGACATCGCCCATGGCCAACTCAAGGACCTCAACCTCACGCAATCATGCAACTTCTAGAACTATCCCTTTCAGCCCCCTTTTTGCGTTTCGTCTTCCTCACCTAGTCTTGAAGAACCCTCCCTTCCCCCACCCTCCGCCGATTCCCAGCTACATTGTACCACCACCCCCGTTTCTATCCGATCCGATCTCGTTCGCTACCATCTTCTTCCTCTCCCCCGCCCATTCTCCCTCTTCTCTCTTCGTTTCCCATCTCTGTCCTTGTATGTGCTCTGATTTACTCAGTTATTGTCGATTTTCCCCCTCCCTTTTTTGGGCAATCGTGAAAGCAAGTTATTCGAATCTCGATGCATCTGCCTCGTTCGAGACCGCCCGTACGACGGAGAAAAGGGAGAGCTGCCTATCGGTGTGATGCTTACGAATCGCCTAGAAGCTCGTAGGTGGCGAAGCGTGAGGTGTGTGGCACGAGAAGCGGGGGTAAGAAGGGCGAAATGGAAGGTAGGAAGAAAAATGGAAGCACTTGGTCCCTCGGATCTGAACGCAATGTGCAACTTGGACCGAGGTCGTAGCGAGGTACTACAAGGAATCGGGGCCCGGCCATGTATTTTGTTGCGAAAACGGAGGTATCGTGGCAATGAGCATTCAACACTCAAAACCGTAGCGTTCGATCTACAAACAACCTACCCCAAGCGTGGTGTTGGGGTCAAGTCTCCTCCCCATCCCCCTTCCTCAGCCCAGCGTCACTTCTAGCCAGCGCCGGGCACATCTAGCTACCCCTCCCTTCCTCCCCAAATGCCAATCAATCGCTGAGGTACGCTCTATAATCATCCTGCGTCAACTCATACCCCCACTGCCACAGCGTCTGCCTCACCGTCGCGTTAATCGTCTCATCGTCCCACGCGCCCCCCGCAAACGCAACCCGCCTTACGAGGCCCTTTTTAAACTTGCCCCCCGGTCCGCACGCCTTGAGCCAGCGGCGCACTTGCCGCTCGTCGTCGTCGCTCCGCCTCCCCAAAAAGAAGCGGTAGTACCACTGGAACCAGCCACGCGGATCCTGCGCTCGGATCCAGCCCAACTGCTCCCACCGCTCCAGCGATTCGCCCACCTTGACCCCAAACCGGTTGAGGCTAGGGTCAGGCGTGGCGCTCCGCACCATCCGGTCCAAGTCCAGCCCTTCGAGCCACGAGGGAGGGAGCTCAGATAGCTCTGCTTCCACATCCAGATCCCGCTGGAGCACCGACGAGTAGAAAGGCCTGGTCGTACGAGAGGACAGGGTTGCATCGGTATCAGCAGCCGCATCCCTCGTCTGCACCAGATGCGGGGTCGATACAAAGACTCTAAGGGGCAAAAAAACTCACCGAAAGGCAGTGCCGCCAAAGATGCCGCCACGCAGCATCTCTTCCGGCGTGACGTTGGGTCTAAAGTGGCGGAACCGCTCCTCAAACACGAGCGCGCCCTTGCCCATCCCGTCCGGCAGCACCTCTCTTGACGGCAACGGCGCACGAACGCTGCTGATCCCCACGCCGTCTCCGTCGCCGTTGCCGTTGCTCGGCGGAGGCGTCGGCAGCAGCGGGTTCTTGAGCTTCCGAAGCTGCGGCGCCGGGCTCGACTCGAGCTCGACAAACGTCTCTGATCCGTTCCGCTTTTCGCGGTACGAGAGCGAAAATACCTCCTCGCCGCCGTCAACGTCGTTGTCATCGTCGTCGCTGCCTTTTAATCGTCCACGATACGCGCTGGAGGTTCCCCGTGCGATATGCTCATCGTCTTCGTCGTCTTCGTC
>JALNIF010004501.1:0-11401 GCA_026284005.1 Thecaphora frezii | reverse complement strand
GGTCCTCTACATCTACCTACACTATTGGAGCTGATGCCTGTGCTGGCCCATTTGCTATTGCCTACTATGCTACCGAACCCTGGGAGCATCTTGCTCTGACAAGTGACACTGCAGCTTAGACCGCTCTGCCATGTTGCCCATTCCACACCACCTTCAAAAGGTTCGAGAATATACAGGCTGGCAAAAAAGTGGACAACTGACAAGAACGACACCACTCATAACCCCCCGCCCCAACGCTACACCTAAGAAACAGCCACGAAAAAACCCCTCTCCCCCTCCCTCACACACCCCTCCTCAGCCCTCCCCACAATCCCATCGCGACACGCACACCTCACCCGCTCCGGCGTCGCCGGACTGACCAAGTCAAACACCGCCTCCCCCCTATAGGCCGCCACAGCGTCCCGGATCGCAAAAAACACACTACAGCCCAAAAACAGCGGCGGCTCCCCTACGCCCTTGCTGCTCTGCACCGTGCGCAGTCGCTCCAGCTTCCGCTCAGGCCCTTTGAGGAACGACACCCGAAGCTCCGAAGGCGTATCCAAAAATGCCGGAATCTTGTAGCTCCCTGGGCCGCGCGTCGCCAGCTGACCCGACGCAAGGAACAGCGTCTCCTCAATCGTCGTCAGCCCAAACCCTTGCGTAAACGCCCCCTCAATCTGGCCCACGTCGATCGACGGATTGATGCTCCGTCCGATATCCATGTGGATGTCGGCCCGCACGATCCGGCTGTCGCCCGTCACCACGTCCACCTCGACCTCCGAGATGGCCGTACCCTGGGTAAAGTAAAAAAACGGCTGCCCTTTACCCGTCGCCCAGCTGTAGCCAATATCGGGCGTACGGTAGTGGCCAACCGCCGACAGCGAGACGCGTGCAAAGTAGGCGTCGTGCACCGCCTTCTTCCACGCCTCGTCGGCGCGCAGCCCCTCGGCGCCCGACGCCGCCGCATCGCGGAACGGCCGCAGCCGCGCGTTGAGCTGGTCGCACGCGTCCTTGAGTGCCATACCGTTGAGGTCCGACGACGCCGACGCCGCCGTCGCCGACGTGTTGGCCGCATGCGTCGTGTTGGTCTCCATCAGGTGCACCATGTCGATCGGGATGTCGAGCTCCGTCGCCACCACTTGCGCCATCTTGGTGTGCAGGCCCTGGCCCATCTCGGTACCGCCGTGCGAGAAGAGCACACTGCCGTCGTGGTGGTAGATGTGGATCATGGCCGACGCCTGGTTGAGCATGATGGCGGTAAATGAGATGCCAAACTTGGTCGGCACCAGCGCCAATCCGCGCTTGCGGTACCGGTGCGTCGCGTTGAAGCGCTCTACCTCGGCGCGCCGCCGCGCAAAGTCGCCCTGCTCCTGCACCTGGCGCCACAGCGCCGGCACGTTCCAGTCGACCAGCTTCTGCCCAAAGTGCGTCTCGTCGCCCTCGCGGTACAGGTTGCGCTCGCGCACCACCTCGGGCCGCACGCCCAGCACCGCCGCCACCTTGGTCACGTAGTCCTCGCAGATAAACATGCCCTGCGGTCCGCCGAACCCGCGGAACGCCGTGTTGGACATGATGTTGGTCCGGCAGATGCGGCCCTCGACGCGCAGGTTCGGGATGCGGTAGCAGTTGTCGATGTGGAACATGGCGCGCTCCAGGATCGCCTGTGACAGGTCCTGCGACCAGCCGCCGTTGTTGTAGAGGCGCGCCTCCAGCCGCTGCAGTTTGCCGTCGGACGAGAAGGCCACCTTCCACTTGGCGTGGAACGGGTGGCGCTGGCCAGACACGAGCATGTCCTCGTCGCGGTCCAGCATGCACCGCACCGGCCGCCCCACCTTCTTGGCGGCCAGCGTCATCGGCGCCGACAGCGCAATCGTCCGCGTCTCTTTACCTCCAAAGCCGCCGCCGAGTCGCTTGGTGCGCGTGACGACGCGGTTGTTGGGGATGCCGAGGATGCCGGCGCAGAAGATCTGCGTCTCGCTCGGGTTCTGCGTCGAGCTAAACACCTCGATCTCCGAATCCTCGGCGCCCGGCACGATGAGGCAGGCGTTGGTCTCGAGGTAAAAGTGCTCCTGGCCGCCCATGCGCGTCTCGCCCTCGAGCACGTGGTCATAGCCCTCCCAGCCCTGGTCCGGATCGCATCCGCGGTGGATGACGGGCCTCGGCTTGAAGAAGCTCTCGTTGGCGATCGCCTCGTCAATCGTCAGGATGTGCGGCAGGTCCTCGTACTCGACCTTGACGCGGCGCGCCGCCTCCTGGGCGCGCTTCTTGGTGTCGGCCACCACGATGCCGATCAGCTGGCCGACGCAGTGCACCTCATCCTCGGCGAAGAAGACCTCGTCCATCGCCGGCGGGTTCCAGACGTTGGAGCCGCCGGCGGGGATGTCACGGGCCGTGACAAAGTCTACGACTCCGGGCATCCGGAGCGCCTCGCTAACGTCGACGCGCAGCAGCTTGGCGTGCGCCCGCTGCGAGAGCACGAGCGCACCGTGGAGCTCGTTGGCGACGGGCGGCATGTCGTCGATGTAGATCGCCTCGCCGGTGACCTGCTTCATCGCCGAGAGGTGCGGTATCGAGTTGCCGACGGGCTGCTTGACGGCGACGTCCTCAAAGTCCTGCGACCCCCGCGTCACGGGGCGCGTCAGCGTGCTGCTGGCGAGCTCGTCAAAGTCGGGCAGGCCGGCGATGGCGGCGCCCTGCGCTGGCGGCGCGACGCCGAGCTGCTTGTGCGCGATGCTCCAGAAGCGCGCCAAGAAGCCGAGCGCCAGGCTCTTGCGGTAGACGGCCATGCCGCCGGGCACGCTGAAGGGTAGCGGGAAGTCGACGGTCGAGAGCGAGTCGAGCGCCCGATCGAGCGTGGCGGGGTCGTCAAGTCGCTGGCCGACGAGCAGCTTCTTCGTCTCCTTGCTCTGCATCGTCGTCGGACCCATGCCGCCGTAGACCAGCGTGGCGTCGGTGATGGTGCGGTCCTTGTGGTCGACGCAGAGGCGGAGGCAGGCGTTGACGATGGCGATGTCGTCGTCCTTGCGCTTCGACTGCTTAAAGGCGTGCACCACCGTCTCGACGCCGTCGGTCTCCTTCCAAGGGATATAGAGGCGGGTCAGCACGGCGCCCTCGGGCAGCGCCGTTTTGCGGTAGCCGAGGAAAAAGTCGCGCATGTTGACCGACTTTTCCTCGGCAGCGGCGTCGGCGGCGTCGGCGGGATCGATGTAGTAGAGAGTGGCGCCGAGCGCGACCCAGATCGGGTTGAGATCCGAGATGGGCGAGGCGGTAGCGATGTTGCCAGCGAGCGTCGCCACGTTGCGGATCTGGTTGCTGGCAAAGTAGCGCAGGTTGTCCATCACAGCGACCTGGACTGACCGCGCGTAGCCCTTGCCGAGCTCCTCGGCGCGCAGCTTCTCGACCAGGTCGGTCAGCGGCAGGTTGGTGCCGACGGTGAGGCCGTCGGTGTCGGAGCGGTAGAAGGCGAGCTCGCGGATGTGCTCAGACACAAAGATCGAGACCTTGTAGCGCAGGTGCTTGAACTTGACCTCGATGCCCGTCTCGGTGTTGCCGCTGCGGATCTTGGCGCCGCAGCCGGCGTAGAGCTTCATGCACTTGACCAGCGAGTCGAGCGATCCTGGCCGCAGCCACACCTGGCGGACCGCCTCGCGGTGGAGTCGCTGCCGCTCGGCGAGCTCGTCGCCGTCGTAGAGGTCCTCGTCCGGCTCGGGCAGCTCCTCGACAAAGACGAGGTCCTGCGAGTCGAACGTGCCCTTGGCGAGGTAGGGCGGGAAGATGGGCTCTGTGCCGGGCTCGTAGGCCTTGAACGTGGACCGATCAAAGCCCTTCTGGACGACCTCGTTGCTGGCCTCGTTGGTGATGTGGGCCGCCGCCGCACCGACGCCGCAGCCGCCCTTGCCGTCGCCCTTGACCTTGCAGCACTCGGAGCCCTTGGGGCATCCCTGGCGCATCGCGAGGTCGATGACATCGTTGGCGTCCGGCGGCGTGGTGGGCAAGCCAGAGTCGCTGGCCGAGCCGGACGACGAGGAGGGCGAAGGGTCTGCGGCGGCGGCGTCGAGGGGCGCGCGCGCCTTTTTGACGGTGGCAAACGTCTTGGCGGCGTCAAGGATGGGCCGGTATCCGGTGCATCGGCAGAGGCAGCCGTCGAGCGAGTGCTCGATGTCCTCCTCGCTGAGGTTGCCGTAGCCGTTGCGGATGGTAGCGTAGAGGCTCATGACGATGCCCGGCGTGCAGAAGCCGCACTGCGAGCCAAACATCTTGCCGATGCGCTCCTGCACGGGATGCGGATCGCTCGACGAGCCGATGCCCTCGACGGTGAGGACGTGGCAGCCGTGCACCGCCACCAGCGGCAGCAGGCACGCGTTGACTGACCTGTAGCGGAACGGCGCCGATCCCGAGGCAGCGGTGGCGGCGCCATGCTGGCGCTTTCCGACGACGACGGTGCACGCTCCGCAGCCTCCTTCGCCGCACCCGAGCTTGGTGCCCGTGAAGCCCTTGCTCCGCACAAATTCGAGCAGCGTCACATCGACGTCGTCGCCACGCTGAGGCGACAGCTGGAACCGCGTGCGGTTGACGGTGAAGACGAGCTTGGACGCAGGCTCAAACGTAGCGGGCACCTTGAAACCGTCGACCGAGCAGGTCTCGAAGCCGATCGAGGCGGAGGCGGAGGCGGTGGGCACCGGCATCGTTGCAGTGGCGTCCGATCCGATGCAGCAGCGTAGAGGAGCTCGACGAAAGCGGGTTTAAAGCGGCGGCGCACCGACTCGCGAGGGCCGGGCTCGGGGTACCGAGATGCTTCTAAAAGGGCGTCCCAGGTGGACGGCCGGTGGCCAAAGTGTGACCAACAGAGAAAGGAGAGTAAAGAGGCGGCGGCGGCGTTGTCTCGGAGTCTTTGCTGACCTAAACCGAACCACGTCGGCGGCAATACCGACACTAAGGGTGGCGTGACGAGAGACGGAGCGGGCCGAAGATTGCAAAGAGAAACGAGGGCGCGATGAGAGAGCGGTGGGATCGTAGTGCGGCTGACGGCGCCCGACTGAGGATTGGCGCTTGGGTTGTCGCTGGTCAAACGAAAACAAGAGGAGCAAAGAGAGAAAAGATGGAGGACGACGCAGAGGGGAGAGGAGGCATCAAGGGAGGCGAGACGGGTCGAATGGAACCAAGGCCGAGCGAGCTATCTAAGGGGCTTTGCCACAGGCCGCGAGTGCCAGCGTGGTTGGGGCGTCTCGGCTGCTGGGCTGCTGGATAGGGCCAAGGTCGGCAAGGCCGGCCTAAGAGGGAGGACCTCTTGCATGGCCAAGCTTGGTTGGTTATCGCTCAAGTGCATGGCTCTAGCTGGGTTTTTGAAGCAACGCGCCCGCATGGCCAAGAGTAGTCAGCCAGTGGCCACCCGCAACCGAACCCTTCACACTTGCACTCGCACTCGCACTGCTGTTGCCGGGAGCTTTGGCCCACGCGGCCTCAACTATGAATCTTAATCCGAATTAAAATCTGCACGGGGAAAAAACACCAAATCACCGATTCAAATCCAGGCCGTCCTCGCGCCTTAGTTGCTATCTAGGATAAACAAAACAAGACGAGAGATAAGTAGATGTGCAAGTCCACATTGCTTCGGGCCGCCTTTTGCCGGCGGATCTGGCAAACGGTTGCTTTCGGAGATGGCCGGACCCTTGGAAAAGCACCCAAGAGTATGCGTGTTGGAAGTGAATCTCTAAAGACTCCCTCGGGGCTCAACCGACCTTACAGGCTACATACATAGTTGCTTGCGGCGAGGGGAGCAACTTCCGCATTTCCGACGTCGGGAGCATCCGGCCGTATCAGGCTCAGGGGGCGGGACTCGATACGACGGACCGGTACAGTTTGCCATCCTCGCCCTCCTGGGCCTACGGCTTGCAGCACCCTCGAGCTCCTCTTGCAAGGACCCATTCCGAAAAGACGAGCGACACCACAAGCAAAGACGACCGAGCACCGAGCTCCTATCCGCAAATACGCAGCATCCTCCATGGTATCTATCTGGTATTCTTTGTCCCCTATCCCCCAACGGCTTCTATACGGGGCGGTCGAGTAGAGTTGAGCTTAGAGGTGTCCGAGCTCCTTTTCCTGCTGGTATGTGGGTTGGCTGGGAGGTCGACGCAGAATCGAGGCAGCGAAGGTCAGTCTTCCGTCGCCGCGCTGCTAAGACGCATGGGATGCGTGAGGGGAAAAGGGAGGCGGGCGACAGAGTGGCGGCGAGGCAAGAGCAGAGCAACTCACTCGATGTAACCCTCGGGTGCGCCGGGGATGTAGAAGGTCGATCGGTCCCACTTGCGCAGCGGGTATCCGTTGCGGATGCGATCGGGCAGGTCCGGGTTGGCTGCATCGTACCGAGAGAGCGATGAAAGGCAGAGAAGAGGAAAAAGGTTGGGCAGAACTCAGCCACGCTACACAGATCGTCGCCGTTCCCGCCCATTCGAGCGAGCGAGGGCCACCGCATAGACGTACCGATGTAGTAGCGCCCAAAGACAAAGGTATCGTCGGGGTGCTCGTCCGCTAGCGCCGCCGCCGACTTGGGGTCGTATCCGCCGGCGACGAGGAACTTGACCTTTCCCCTGCCCTTTTCGCGCACCACCTGGCGGATGGGATCGAGCGACTCTTCCTCGTCGGGCGCTCCCTCGGCGTCGTTGCCACCGCTGATGCGCGGCTCGACGGCGTGGATGTAGGCGAGGCGCGGGTAGGTCTCGACCAGGTATCGCGCCCAAGGCACAAACGTCTCGAGCGGCCTCTCCTCCCTCATCTCCTGGAACGGCGAAAAGGGCGACATGCGCACGCCCACGCGCTCCTCTCCCACCTCCTCGACCAGCGCCCTGACCACCTCGGCGGGGAATCGTATACGCTTCTCAACGTCGGCGCCGCCATACTCATCGGTGCGGTTGTTGGAGACGCTCTGGAGGAACTGGTCGATCAGGAAGCCGTTGGCACCGTGCAGCTCGACGCCGTCAAAACCCGCCGTCTTCACCGCCAGTCGCGCCGCCGCGCGGTAGCGCTCGCGCAGCCGCTCCAGCTCGAAGCGCGGTAGAGGGGTGATGTCCTGGCTGCCCGTCGAGAGCGGGATGGTACCGGCCGACCAGATCGTCTGGCCCGGTTTGGCCGCCTTTTCCCGTCCCTGCGCAGCGAGCTGGATCCAGATCTGGCCGCCTTTGGCGTGGACGGCGTCCGTGACCCGCTTCCAGCCCTGCGCTTGCTCCTCACTGTAGATGCCTGTTGCCGCCGACACCCGAGAACGCCAAACCGCACCACATACGACCGCAGGCAGAGAGACGAGGTCAGCGGGATGAAAGGGAGAATATGCAGCGGGCGAAGCGCGCTCGACGACGTTCCGGACTGCAGAGGAGCGGGTGGGGGAAGGGAAACGCACCGGGAATGCCAGAGAAGACGGCGGCGTCAGGCCCGACGAGGGTGCCTTCGGTGATGAGGAGGCCACCGGGCGTGGCGCGCTGGGCGTAGTGCTCGACGACGAGGTCAGTGGGTACGCCGGTGTCGGGGACGTTGCGGAGGCGGGTGAGCGGGGCGTAGGCGATGCGGTGCTCGAGCTGCGATGCTCCCAGCTGGATGGGCTTGAAGAGGTTGGTAGAGCCGGCGCCCTCCCACGCGGGGAAGGTGTGCTCGGCGGCGCGGGCGAGCTGGACCATGGTTGTCGTCGTCGTCGTCAGTGTCCTCCAGGCAGACGAAGCAGGCAGAATGCGATCAAGAAAGAGCAAGAGGAGCCGGCTTCGAAGCGGTGCTCGGGTAAAGCACAGCGGGGGGGAACAAGCGGCTCGAACCAGACGTAGCAGAAGAGGCGGGCGAATGGGATGCTTTGCAGACGTCGAGCAGGGCTGGGAAAGCGCCCCGGCTTTATAAGAGGGACTGCATGGCCAAGCCTCCGCACCAAGGAGTGGGGGGAGGGCCCTAGACCTCATCCTCATGCTCGTCCTCGGCTTCCAGGCCTCCGTCGGAAGCCCATCCCCCACTCATCAGCGGAATCGACTCGACAGCATGCGACTCCGTTGGGACGTGCTACATGCACAGCGTCGGCGCTTGGAGGCCGCTCCAATGGAGTACAATACGAAGCACCCCGCAACGGCGAATTGAGGGCTCAACCTATTCATGACTCCCGCAGCGCCCAGCGGCACGGCTGGGAGCAGTGCAACGTGTGGCGAGACGGCCATCGAGTTAAACGCCGCCCAAGCGCTCGTTGTACCCGAAGCGACGTTGCGACCTGACGAGCTCGCCATCCTTTGTTGATGGGCACATGCCTAAACTCCGAAATCACACCAATGGCGCAACAAACAGAAGCGTCGCGATGCGGACCGCCGTCATCTCTTCTCCGACGGACAGTTCACGGCGGCTACGTACCCCTACAACACTCTCACTCCCGCTCTGCGCATCGGTGTTATCGACGCCGTACCTTTGGCTTTCCTGCCACTTGGATGCCCTACTCTGGCTCGGTACCACTTCGGTGATCCGTGGGGCGGTTGCACCACAACGGGAATCGAGAGGCAAGAGAGGACCCCCACCTCCCTGTTTCGCTCGCTCGCAACGGGCTATCGCTTGGGTCGATGCGGGCGGTGGTTCAAGTAGACGCCGTCGTTGCGCTTGCTGCTACATACCGCCGGGGTGAGAGGGTATCGTTCCACCCATTCCAGGTCGGCCTGCAACGCTGCGCCGCGCCATTTTCCAAACATCGAGCGACGATAGAACTGCCAACTCCGATACGCCATCGGTCGCCCCTTGGCCCCGATTGGGACAGGCCCGATTCGCCCACGCCCAGATGCGATGGCCAACCCACCCGATGGACCCACCCGATGGAGAGGGCATCGGTTCCGAATTGGACCAACCACCGAAAATAAGGAGAAAAAAAGGGATTGTCCCACCGAATTTGCTTTCTTCCAAAAAGGCAGCGTGTGCCCGCAACCTCGTGCTTGTCCCCTCTGTTGCGCCGGCCCCGCACACCACACCCAACCAACCCACAACCTAAAGCGCAACACCACACCACGCGCAGCGCCACCCGTCCCTCCTTTCACCGTCTAACGCCCTCGTTTGGATCTTCCTCTCTCGCACCCCGCACCCAGCATACCTCCGCAGCCTTCAATCGGGCATCCGTCGCACCCGCTCCCGTCCCTAGCACCGACCCGTCCAGCGCCCCACCCTACAAGCGCCTCCTTCCCCCCTCCCCCCCACCCACACAACTCCACCAGCTGCCGCTTCCGCTTCGCTTGACCTTGACCGTCGTCATGGCTTCCCGTTCGGTGCTGCGGGCCGCGCGCTCCGTCGCTCGCCAGCAGTCGGTGGCTCCCCGGCTCTTCTCCACCTCGGCCTCGCCCTCCTCCTCTGCCGCCGCTACCGCCGCTCCGTCGTCCGCCCCTTCCTCCACCGCCGCTCCGGAAGCCTCGTCATCATCAGCAGCAGCGACAGCAGCGTCCGCGACGGCGGCACCGAGCTGGAAGCCGCTGTTGCCCCCCGGCATGCAGCCGGCGTACGACGAGGCGCTCGCCTTCCTCTCGGCGCGCAGCGCTTCGCCGTCCTCTTTGTCGATTGCCACCATCAACTCGCCCTCTACGTTGGCCGCCTTTTCCGCGGGGCACTACGACGCGTCGCTGCCCATCCACCGCCATCTGCGAGAAAAGGTGTGGCGCCAGTCGGGCATCCTCGACAAGGTGATGCAGCGGTGCACGTCGATGCACGTGCTGCCCGACCTGATGGCGAGCATCACGCCCACCGTCGACGTCCAGGTGTCGTTCGGCCAGGGTGCCGGCGTGGGCGACCACGGCGGCAGCGGCGGCGAGGTGCTGGCGGGCGTGTTGCTCCACCCGGCGATGACGGTGCAGAAACCGCAGGTGCGCATCACGGCGTTCCACCAAGAGGTGCGCCACTACACGCTGGCCATCGTCGACCTCGACTGCCCGGACGTCGAGCAAGCCAGGTTCTGTTCCAAGCTTCACCTGCTTCGCACGGACGTCGCCGTGTCGGCGGCGACCCACGCCAAACCGGTCACGCTCGAGAACAGGGATAGCACGCTGGTGCAGGGCTGGATCCCGCCGCACCCGCAAAAGGGCTCGCCCTACCACCGCTACGTCGCCGTGGTGCTCGAGCAGAGGCGCGGAGACAAGCTAGCCAACGAGGTGGCGCTGACCGACGAGGAGCGCAACGACTTTGACGTCGAACGCTTCGCGGAGCGCTACGGACTGGAGGCTAAGGGCATCCACTTTTGGAGGGAAAAGTGGAGCGAGGACAGTGCCAAGACGGTATCGGCCATCTACCGCGACGTGCTGAGTAAGTTGTCGGATGTGGTACTGGTGTTACCACCTGCCGCTCTGCCCACCTTCTTTGTTTCGCTGTATTGTCGGCAGCGGCAGAGCAATGCTGACGCTACCTTTGTTGCTTTTTCTGTTTGGGCTGCGCTTTGCGCCTTTGTTGTGCTGCGGTGCGCCACGCACGTAGAGACGAACGAGCCGCAGTACGCGCGCGAGCCCAACGCGGATCGGGTGCGCAAGCAGGTGGGCATGCAGGGTAGCCGCTTCTTTTGAGTTGGCGGTGCGGGGAGCTCGGGACAGGGACGAGTAGTAATTGCGACAGGTTACAGGTTACAACCATGGCTTTGCGTGTAGGCTAGAGTGAGGGCCGCAGGAGAGATGAGAGGCGCAAGAAGAGCGTGTGGGGGTGCGTGTGGCGAGGCAGACGTCGGCCTGAGAGCAGTCATCGTGAGGACGAAGCAACACCCAAAGCCGATCGAGATCGGTCAACTGCACCCTCAGCAGCGCAAGCAGGGACGCGATCGGGCCCAACAAGCACGTGTTGCTTGCTGCAAAAGAATCGAAAACCCCGAGCAAAGTGAAAAGCGACGTGTCAGCCACCGCTGGGCGCTTATGTCGGTGCGGTGCGGTGGTGTTGGGTTGATTTGATTGATTTGATTCATTTGTTTTTTTTTTTTTGTTTGTTTTTACGCATTCGAAATGTTGAAGGGATTATGAAGGGCGGGCGGTAAGTAAGCGGGCGCGAGGCGCGATTGGAAGCACATCAGCATACGAAAACAAAACCCACAACACGCGGTTGTGTGAGATGGAAATTGCGATTAGGATTCTTGATTCGCTTGGCCGGTGATGTATGCCCGCTGGTGGGGTTGGGTGGATATGGGTGACGCCTGTGGCTCGAGATAGGCACACGGCCATCCATGGTTGCGTAATAGGAAACTCGAATCGGACGCGCCTTTCTGAATTGATTCGAGAATGAAGTGTGAAGCTTCCATCTTTTCTTTCTCGCGTCTGTGCCTTACGCACACTCCCATGCCACGCCACACAGGAATACAAACACCCATACGCACTTTTGGTTGCTCGACTGCACGCGCCCGCCACCACCGCCACCACCGCCACCGCCACCACCAACACCACCACCACCATCCTCGTCG
>JALNIF010004483.1:0-26633 GCA_026284005.1 Thecaphora frezii | reverse complement strand
GACGTCAGTAGATAAATAGATAGATGGGCATTGCGGGTCGATAGGATGGGATCAGACGAATCAATGGACCACCGAAGGGCGTGCTTTGTTTCACTGCTCTTGGTGCTGGGTGTCTGCTTGCGGTGGTGCCGGTGGTGGTGGTGGTGGTCCAAAAACAAAGAAAATACCAAAGAAACCTACTGACAGGGGTGGGGGTGGTGCTTGAGCTGTTGGGGTGTGTGCTGGTTTCTCACAGTGGACGGTGGTCAGATGCACGATGGATGGTGACTGGCGGCCAAGGTTGGGTGTGCACAGACCGCCTTGCAAGAGGGCGCGGCCAAGCGAGGCGCAGTCGAAAATTGTAACCCCAACCCTGCCAGGGTCGGCCTGCATGTTTCCCCCATTCCTTGCTTCTCAACCACCTTCCTATATCCCACCTTTGCCCCCCCTTAGCATCCCTTTCGACCCCAAGTTTCACATCCTCAGCGATACCATGGACACCGACGACCCCTACTCCGCGGGTGCCTACGGCGGGAGCGGCGCCGCTTCACACCCCTTGGGTCCATCGCCGCCCACGTCGCACCTCGACGCCTTCACGCCCGCCTTTGTGCGTCCCCCCGCCGACCCACCCGCTGCTCCTTCCCAGCCACGCCTCTACTTTGCTGAGCTAGGCGACGCCAAGCTCATGGGCGAGCTCCCGTCTACCGATCCGCTCTCGACGCTGCTCAACAAGCACCTACCCTCGCACCTCCGTCCGCCGCGCGACCTATCCGGATCCTGGTCGCATCCCGACCCGTTTGCCGCGCACCACACCGCGCCATCCTGGAACGCTGCTGTGGCGGTGCTTGAGGGCGTCGACGAGGCCGCGCTGCAAGAAGCGGTGCGCACCAGCAGCTGGAGGAGGATCGCAACTTTGGCCAGGTTCAAGATCGAACGGTATGGCGCCGCTCAAGCGCGGGCGCCGGAAGAGGAGGCGGTGGAGGGCGGAAGCGTGGTGGACGTGTTGGAGTGGTGGGGGGTGCGCCTGCATGCGCTGGCGAGGTTGAGACTGTACTCGTCGATGCGCACCGAGCTCGTTGGGCTGTGGAGCGTGCTCGAGAGCATAGAAATGCCTGAAGCCACCCAACCCCAAGCTCCAACCACGACGACAACGGCGGCAGCGGCAGCAGCACCGTCATCTGGAGACGTCAGCTCCTCGTCGCTTCACAGTAGCCCGCAGCAACAGCGACGCATTCAAGCGCGACCCACGTCGAGCGCCAGCACCGCCAGCATCACCAGCACCACCAGCGGCCACTTCGTCAAGCGCACGTCCCACGCCAGGCGCACGCTAGCCTCGAGCCCGCTCGTACCCTTTAGCCTGCGCGTCATGCGCGCCAGAGAGGCAAAGTACCGCGGAGACGTGCGCGCCGCCATCGACGCCCACGTCGAGCTCATCGGGTACTGCAAGCTGTGGATCCAAAAGTGGCGCGGGGCCAGGAAGCGCCGTGAGAGGAGCAAGGGCGCAGCGACAGTAGCAGGAGACGGAGCGGGGTCAGAGGCAGGTGCAGAGGCAAAGACAGAGGCAGAGGCGATCGAGCAGATGCGGCGGCAGGAGGCTATCTGGAAGGATCGCGCGACTAGGGTGGGTCTCTTGCTCGCGTCGTTGCTGGCAGAGGCAAAGGTGAGTTTTGTGAATTCCCTTTTTGAAGTTGTTTCAACGAGTGTGGAACGCATTTATTCACTGAAAATGGGGGGGCCCTACTCGCCCTGTGGCATCGGATGGGTTGGGGCTGATTGGGGGTTTCGGCGCAGGACTACGCAACAGCAACAGCGGTCCTAACACCTCTGATGGAGCAGACCCGGAACCCAGGCGCATCTCGGCCTGCGCCGAGCGCGCTCGACGTCCAGCTGCTATCGCACCTAGCGCGGCTCTACATGCAGTCGGGCTCAGTTTCCGCCTGCTCATCGGTGATGGCCACGGCGCGCGAGCTGGCATCGCGCCTCGAAGGCCAACCGGCGCGCGCCGTCGAGCGGCTGGTGATGCAGAACGAGGCGTTGCTCGCCGCCTTTCAAGGGGACTATCAGCACGCTGAGCAAGTGTGGAGAGAGGCGGCCGCGAGCCAGGATGGGAGGGAGGGAGGTGGGGACGAAGACGGAGGAGTACAGGATGGAGCGGTGTGGAACGATTTGGCGGTGGCGGTGTTTTATCAGGGCAAGTTGCAGGAGGTACGTAGGGTCGCGCACTTGTTCGACCACTGTCGGGGTGGGGGTTTTCCTCCTTCCCCTTTCCCTCGCTCCGTACAATCTCGCATAGTCAGAACCGCACACGCTAACCCTCTCCAATCCTCGCTACCTGTGGGGCCGACATTTTGTAATGCCCTTCCCCCCTCCACCCACCCTCTCTTCCCCGCCCAGCCGGTCGAGACGCTCCAGCGGCTCCTATTGACCTCGCCCTCAAGCGTAGCTGGGGTCGACCCGTTCCTGTTTAACCTCTGCACCCTCCACGAGCTGCGGTCGGACGATGCGGTGCGCGAAAAACGCCGCATCCTAGCCCAGGTCGGCCAGTGGGCCGGAGATGGTTGCGGCACCAGCTGTCTCAAACTCAGCTAAGGTGGTCTTCCCCCCAAGGTTTCCTACTTCGTTCTAGGGACAGGGTCAGTTGCGGGGAAGTACGGATGCTTTCAACTCAACTGAGCGAATGCGCGCTTATGCGCAAACGTGCGCGTGTGCGTGTGTGTGTGTGAATGCGAGAAAAGGATATGTGAAGGCGCAAATGTCCGATGGATGTTCAGGACGTCGATCGGGGTGCCCCGTACGTGAAATGAGGGTACAAGGGGAGGAGGGGGTGGATAGTGTACACGGAAGGAAACGGAGGGTGGAGATGCAAAGAGAGGCCAGTGTGATGCCACGACGAGCAAGTTCGAGATGCGAAGACGGGAGGATGGGGGTTTAAGACTATTCAAGTTTTTCCACTGTCATAAAGTCGATGTCGAGGTTAGTTTGGGAGTGGGTGTCAGAGGATGCAGTAAAGCAGCGCAAGATAAAAGGGGGAAAGAGGGAGAAAGAGAGAGAGAAGGGGGGGACATACACTGATCCAAACGACCAAGGACGACCTGCTTGCTTGTCTCTTCAATCTCGCCGGCGAGAAAGACTTCGTCGAGTATCGCGTAGACCTATATGGCCGCGGTGGAGGAACCAAAACAAGAAGGGAAAAAAGCAGAGGGAAAGCGAATGGGTTGGGGATGGGGACGGTCGGTTCGAAATCGGAACCCCACGAGCTGAAGAGAGGACTGGGTGGGGGATAGATGGGGGAGCTGACCTTGTAAAAGTTAAAGACGAGGTCGAGCTCGCAGACGTTGCCGAAGAAGGCGTCTGTGCTCAAGTCAAAGGTGGGTTGGTGGTTGGTGGTCGCGGATGAGGTTGAAAGCAAGATGAACAAGAGAAAGAGGGTCCTTTTCGTAAGCGGCGGCGATGGCAGTAACTCGGAGAGTAAGGCGGGAAGAGCAACAATCTGAGGAGGAAAGAACGCACCGAGTACCTCTACAAACAAGTGGATGGCTTCGAGGTACGCCAGCTCGTTGTCGTTAGCATCGACGCAGACGCAGAAAAACAGCCCGGCGTAGCGGCGATAGACAAGCTTGTGGTTCTTGTACTGTTTATTCATTTCGTCGTCGTCGGTTTCAGCACGGGTTTGATCAGCTACGGCCCTCCCATCGAACGAAAGAGAGACATATGGACTTGCGACTGGAAGGAGGGAGGGAAAGGGGAGGGAATAGGAGGGGTGGGGGGAGTGGGGCGGACGCACCTCTACAAAGTTGCTCTGATACTTTTGGTCGCGCGGCGCAATGAGGCGGTGGACCTCGCCGCGGAGGCGCACCTTTTCGTCGTCGTCGTAGGGGACGTAGAACTTGGAGAGGCGCGTCTTGCCCTGCCGGTTTTGTACCAGGATGAAGCGGATCATGGTGTGCACGCAAGGCGGGAGGAGGAAGGGCAGGGGAGGGCAGGGGAAGCGGGGGGTGTCGTCGTCGAGGAGGGCGAGCGAAGGAGTTGGATGCTAGCCGGAAAGAGGGGCTGGGGTGGGAGAGCCGGAGGAGCGGGAAAGGAGGTATGGGGGAGGGAGAGGGAGAGAGAGAGAGAGGGAGAGAGGGAGAGAGGGAGAGAGAGAGAGAGAGAGAGAGAGAGGAAGAGGGGAAGAGAGGTGGAGGGTGGAAGCTGGTTAGGGTGTAAAGAGTCAGGGTCAGAGTGAATGTTAATGGCTTGACTTGTTTGTGGAAAAGGATGTGCGTTGGTGCGCAAAAGCGGAGGTTGGGATGCCAAAAGGCGCTGAACCGTGCGTGCGAGCGTGAGTGGAGTGCAGACCCGTTTCACGGCCGAATGAAGCCAGGAGGCAGAAAGGCGAGGGTTGCATAGTGGCACTTTGACAGCGCATGCGATGCTTATTGTTAATTCATTCATATTGCGAATTCTCTTCTTATTCTCGCGCGGTGGGCTGATGCTTTGCAAGCTGGCGCCAGCGAGACGAAGCGCAACACTCACCACAGACGCAACCCTCTCACCCACAACGCCGACGCTCACAGCGCAATCCACACTCGCCCTGCCACTACGACTGTGACTAACAACTCACAGCGCGACACCCTCGGCGCAACAACCCACACTCACAATTAAAACATTATTTCAACCACCTCCCCCGCTACCCTCCACGCCAGCTCTTTTACCACCACCACTTCAGCAACCCACCCGCACTCGCACACACACACTCTCACTCACTCAACCACACACGCCCGCCATGGCCCAACCCGGACCTCCCGCTCCCACCGAGGAGCAACTGGCCATCACCGACGCCAACTTCCAGCCCGTCCCCCTCGCCCTTGACGCCTCCGGGGTGCTCCACACGCCCGTTCCCGGGTTAGACCTAACGATCCTCAACGCGCTCATCCGCTCCGTCAGAGGATTGCCGCCCAACGTACCCTTCCCCCCTCCTCCCAACATTGTACCTCCTCAGCGCTCCATGGCCATCAACCAGGCCAAGGAGCAAGGCAACGCCGCCTTCCGCAAGCAAAACTGGGCCGAAGCCGTGCGCATGTACACTCTTGCCGTCGACGTGGCTGCTTCGCGTCCGCTCTGGGAACCTAACCAGGTGGCGCGCGACGAACTCAGCCTCTGCCTCGCCAACCGTTCCGCCGCCTTCTACGGATGCGGAGACTATATCGGTGCGCTCTGCGATGCAGAGGCAGTTGTAAAGCTCAAGAAGCCTTGGAGCAAGGGCCATTACCGAAAGGGAAAGGCGCTCGCTGCTCTCAACAGGTTTCCAGAAGCGAGGGATGCGTTTGAACTCGGCCTCCAGTTTGATCCCGACAATGGTGTACGTTTGGCTCCCCTGGCTTCCTTTCCCCCATGGCCACTGTTGCCACTCGCTCCGTTCCCCCGCTCTTTCTCCTCTGGCTTGTGCAGAGAGTTCTCGTCCCCCGCGGCGACCTAGCTCACCAGGCATGCTCTGCCATTTCTTCCTCCCTTTCTCTCTCCCGTTTGCCATTTTCCCCTTACCGCGCGATAGGACCTCAAACAAGCCATCAACGACCTCCCCACCGGCATCGCCACCAACTAGCCGGCTCCAATGACGGCGGCCACACACCCTCACCCTCCATCCATTCCCCACTGTTTGTTTGCGCCCTTAGTCCCCTAGGCAATCCGCCGTTTCTGCCGCCCTTTTCTTTTTCTCTTTGTACTACTACTTATGGTCTCTCTCTTTCAAGCCTTGACTACCAATCGCAACACTTGCACGCCCACACACCCACGCACCCACGCACATGAAGACCAGTGCGCGCCTAGACACAATGAGCACGCGTGCACTAGACTCTGTTGGAATTCGGTTCATGTTGTTGCATTCGGTGGGTTTGAACTTCCTCCTCGCACACGCAACGCAAGTGGCCGGCTGGGCTTGCAAGGTGCGACGCTCCTCGATGAGCGCCTCGGGATATGCCGGGGGACCCCAGGGAGGGAGGGAGGATGGGAGCAGCTCTCTCGCACCATCACCGACCAGCAGGATCCGAGCCGCATTGCTCGCAAAAAGAGAAAAGGGATCCTCGCCTCTAGGAAGACTCTTCGCCGTGGTATGGGTGGTTGACAAAGTTGAACCAGGGCAGCGTGCCTATAGTCGCAAGGAAGGTGGAAAGGAAATGAAAAGGATCCCACAACAAGGAGAGCGTCAGTCGATTCCATCCCTCGATTCGTCGCATCACCACATCGGACATGAGTGTCCTGTGACTGGTGGTGGGTAGACTCCCAGCGGGAGGAACTGCGCTACCGGACGAGGGGTTGGGCGATACCTACTGAACTTGAGCTGGGAAAAGGCCGAGTTCCTGTGCGCCACGCCCTGCAGGAAGGGTGTGAGGTCCGACTGGCTCGGGTCCGTGCCCGGCGGCTTGATACCGGCAGCGATGTCCGCCTTGGCCTTGGCCTGCTCCACCTCGTTTTCCGTCCAGCCCCAGAATCGGACTAGCAGTCAGGAATCCCCGAATCCACCCAAACCGAGCCAGGCAGGTCACCGGGCGATGCAGAGGTGGCGATGGTGTGTTTGGTCAGGGTTCCCGTCGCCAAGGCGTGAGAGAAGGGATGGAGCAAGGGACGGTGGAAGAGATGGGAAAGAAGGAAAAAGGACAAGGGGATCGGGGTTGCGTCGGTGGTTAAGGTACGTACAGCTAGACCTCTGATATGCGAGCAAGAAACCACCGGCCAGACCGAGGAACGTCGAGAGTCGTAGCGCCGATCGCAGTCCGGCCTTGGGTCGGGTGGGGTCAAACATCTCTACATTCGTCGCCAATCGTTGCAGAATCGTCATGGTGGACATCAGTCTCCGCTCGTCTTTTGGAACGCGGACCTTTGTCGCTTGGGGCATGGATGCTGGATGTGGATAGGGCGGAGAGGGGATGGGGGAGCTTACCCATAAAGTAGATGGCGCTAGGGAAGGCGGCGGTAGCGCCGGCCATGACGGCGTAGTCCGAGTTTCGGAAGCTCCTGACTACGCGCGAAAAGTGCGGGTCCGCATCGATGAGCGGGTATGGTGTGTCGAGCTGCTTGACGGCTACATCCCCCAACATTCATCCGGCATGTTTAAGGTAGCCCGGTCCACGGTCAGTCCCGCTTGCTCGGTCGGCTGGGCTCAACGACGAGAGAGCGGAAACGATGCGGCGAGAAGGACGATGCGTCGGTAACTCACGCATCTTGTAGTTTTGCGTGCGTGGGTGCGTAGGTGGGTGCTTGCGTGGATAAGCGTGTGCGAGTATGAACAAGGGTGAAAGAAGGGGGTGGTGGGTGGCGGTCGAGTGGAGACGGCGACGGGGAGAAGGATGCGCGGTGTGGAGCAACCAAGGTGGCGACGGGAGGATGAGCGGCAGACTCGGTGCCTTGGCCGCCAACAACCCCCATTTCGGAAGCGCACTTCCAAAACCCAGCGCGATCAATGTGAATAAGAATCATAATCAAATTTCCACACACCAGGCTTGGGGCTCTGATCTCGGGCCCGACGCGCCACAAGAAATCATCTGGTTGGCCTTTACCTCTCGGCCGCTTTAGAGCCGGTCCGGTCCAGCTCGCTCGCCGTCCAAGCACATCCCACCGCCCCTCCCTGCCGCATATCCAACAAGCATGGCACACGACCATAGTAAAAGGATAAAAAAATTATTCGCTTCCAATAACATGCTCGTCCCATCCTAGCCCTTCCGCACACATGCCCATCCCGAACTGGCTCCGCCTCGTACGGGCTCTTCCGCAGATACACATCGCGTCACTTGGCGGCCGAGGGCGGCTTCCAGTTGAGCCGGCGGCCCTGCTCGTACAAGTCCTCCATCACATCGGCCAGCCGGCCATCACGCTCAAAGACCTCGTAGATCCTAAACAGCCGCAGCGCCGCCAGCGCGTCTTCGATCGAGTCGTGCCCGTCCTCGATAGCTGCCGTGCCCGCGCCGCCCGCCGCCTTCGCCACGTCCGACGTGGTGTCGGATGGCGGCTGGGTGGCGTTGCTGCCGCCGTTTTGAATGTCGATCTTGAGTAGGAACCAGCTCAGGAATCGCAGCGATAGCCGCCGCCAGTGAAGCGCCGAGTGGAAGAGGTTGACCGTGTCGATTACCTGCGACGGCGGCACGTGGATGTCTGCCGAGCCGCAGCGGAGCATGCGGAAGAAGTACATCCGTCAGCGACCTTGACCCTTGCACTCTATGTCGGCTCGTTGGCGCTTGTGCATCGCCGAATTCGTCCATACTCACTGATGATCCTAAAGTCCTTCTGGAGGCCGTGCCCGATAAAGATGCACCTGGCATCAACCAGCAGCCGCAGCTTCTTGTAGGCCACCTTGAGTGGTACCAGGGTGTATCGACTCGTCTTGGGGTCGAGGTCGCCCTTCTGGATGCCGGAGAACTTGGTCAGGTAGTCGACCACCTCCTCTTGTGTAAAGATGTAGTCATCAATGAATGCCTCGCCCTCCCGAGGACCTTGGCCGCGCAGCACGCTCACCCTTGCCAGGCTCAGCCGCGTCGGTCGAATCACGCTCCTCGTACCGTCGGAGCGGATCTCGAGCTCCTCCTGGTTCAGCGCAACAAATTCTGCGTCGATCGCAACCAGTGTCCCGGGTTTGGGCAGCTCGTCCTGCGATAGGACAGTGTGGCGGATCTTGCTCGGATCGCGGTTCCACGAGATGTTGTAGTCCTCGCAGAGGATGCCGGGATCCATCTCGGTCCTGCCCTCCGTCAGCTGCGTCAGCTGCAGCGGTTCCACGTCTTCCCGCTCCCACATCAGCACCGCCGGAATCTTCCACGACGAGGATGCGAAGCGCAGCGCCTCTTCCTCGCTAATGTTTCGCACGAGGAAATCATTGAAGAGGTACCACGGCCCCAGCGGCTGCTTGCTCGCCTTGCCGCTCTTGGCGTTGGGCGTCGTCGGTGTCGCGGAAGCACCCAGCCCGGCATTGGCGCTAGCGTTGGCGTTGGAGGTGGCGTTGGTAACAGCCGGACTTGCAGGCGCGGCCGAGGACGCGGATCCGGCCTTTTCCGCTTCGGGCACCCGTACAATGGCGCACAGGTGCGGCGCCTCCTTGCCGGCCTGGACCTGGACGACCATCGATCGGAGCTTGTAGATGGCGGGGCTCCCGCCCATGGTGGCCTTAGCCGACTCCAGATCCCGGTCGTCGTAGATGGACCGGGTGCGGACCTCTTCGCCGCGCACGTCGATCGCTACTCGTGGGGGGAGGAAAGCCCGACGGGCCAGCCCGGCCAGGTTCGATGACTGGGGGTGCGGGTGCTGCTGCGTCGGGAGGTGTTGCTGGTGCAGATGCGATCGCGGCGCCGTCGGCGGAGCCCTGCGCGCGCCGAATCCGCCGCTGCTGGTCGCCGCGGTCGCCGAGCCGATCGGATCAGAGGCGATCGGCTCGAGCCAAAAGTTGAGCTGTTCGGCCGTGTGGACGGCGGCGTTGATGCTCAACGCCCTCGGCAGCTCGGCATTGCTCGGGAGGATGCGTCGGCTGCGGAAGAGGGCTGTAAACTGGCATCCTCGGCAGGCGGCCCGCGACTGCGTCTCGCGCAGCAGCGAGGCGCGCAGGATCGATGCGAAGTCTGACGGTGGCGCCGGCTCGTTGCTAAGCCCCTTGCGCGGGTAGACGAGGTCGACGACGTGCGACGCGCTGTTGCGGTGCGTCTCGCGTCCGCAGTGGACGCAGGACGTCTTTGTAGTCGAGTTGACGGAAAAGATCTTGGAGACAATCGGTTTAGCGCCGGGTACAGCGCCACTCGCTCCGCTTCCGTTACCGTTGTTGCTGCTGCTCGCGTCTGTTGAGCCTCCCGCTGCAGAGCTCCTCGGCCCGAGGAGGCCGCCCACACCGCCAGCGCTTCCGTTGGCACCACCCCCTCTCCTCCCTCCGCGACCGCTAGACGAGGCTAGACTGGCAAAGCTTGGGTTGGCCGGGAGCTGGTTACCGTCGGTTTCGGCGTTGGCGCCGGTGCCCCCCGCGGTCCCAGATGGCGCAGGCATCGGTGCACCGCGCGACGTGGCGGATTGCGACTCGACCGAGGTGCTATCCAGGACGAAGCGGTTCAGGCTCTGGACCAGGTTGCTGTAGCCCGCATCGCCGCTCGGCGAATCCTCCTTGTCCATGAGGCCGAGGGTCGAGGCGCGGTGGCTGTTCCCAAAGGCCTTGAGGAAGTTGGTCGCCTGGCAGTTGGCGCCCTTGGCATCTTCTAGCATGCGAAAGAGGAAGCCAGCTTCGCAGAGAAGGCAGTTTTCCCGAGAGCAGTTTTGCAGCAGGTGCGCCTTGGCGACCGTCCGGAACGGGATCAAGTAGTGGAGCGCCTGCAGGTACGAGTTAGCGTACGAGTTCTGGATGTGCGTCTCGAGGCCGCTGTAGGGCGTTTTGTTGTAGAAGCCAAAGTCGAAGTCTTCGATGCCGAACTTGCTGTACTGGATCGTCTTGAGCCGGTAATAGGCCGGCACGCTGCCCGACGCCCCGCCGCTCTGGTGGAGGCTGTCATCGGCGTCGTCTTCGTCTTCATCTTCGTCTTCGTCGGTGCCGCCGTCGCCGCCATCGCCTTCAGCGCCGTCCTTGGCTCCGGCGCCCGTCCCCGGCGTGGTGGCCCTGACGCCCCTCCTGCCTTGGCCAGACTTGTCGGCGCCCGCCGCGGCCGCCTTCTTCGAGAGCTCCTTCTCCTTTTCGCTGCGAAACAGCGGGATGCCGATCTTCTTGCGGTCCTCTGGCCGGTGAATGGCGCTTGCGCGTGAGCCGCCCGGGCCGCGGCCGGCGATGATGTTGCGCTTGCCGCGAAGGTGCCGCGGAAGCGGAGCGTAGCCGACAAAGTCGACCGTCCTCATGCTGCTGATGACGGCGGGGTCGATCTTGGCCGGCGGATTGAAGAGCGGCGAGGCGTCGGTGGTGAACTCGTCGTAGTCAAAGTACGAGAGCAGCTGGTCAGAGTAGTAGGGCATGCCGATGCTGGAGAGCGGCGTCTCGGTCGACCAGTTGACATACTGCGGCGGCTCAACCACGTCGGGCAGCTCCACCGGGCACGACGAGAAGGGGTTGAAGCGGATCGACGATGTGTCTGCCGAGCTGGACCAGAGGCGTACCGAGCCGTCGGCCTCGCCAAAGGCGATGTAGTCGGCGGATGGCGAGATGGCCAATGACGTGACATACGAGGCCGAGTTGACCTGGTAAAAGCGCCCCTCGCCCGGATTGCCGACATCGACGATTTGAAACTGCCCCTGAGGTGCGGTTACTACCACAGTCGAGGAAAGCTTGGGGTGGATCGCCAGGAGAGCGGGTCCGCCGGGTACCGCAAACGGCAGCGGGACCAACGGTCGCATCGTCCGCAGGTCGTGCACTTTGACGAGCGGCTCGGGCACCGGGTGGCCCTGCCTCACCGTCCATCCAACGCTGTAGACGAGGTTGCCGTCGGCCTGCATGTCGATGAGGCCGCCGGGATGGGCGTGGAGCCGGTGCTCGATGGCGAGCGTCCGCGGATCGCGCAGCTGGATATGGCCGTTGATGGTGCCGGCGCAGACGAGCCGTCCGGACTTGCGGAGGTGGAGGATGGGCGCTTCGGAGGGCGCCCTGCGGATGATGCTGCCGGTGCTGTTGCTCACGGCGAGGACCACGTCGTTGTCGGCATCGAGCTCTCCGGTGGTGGCCGCGCTCTGCGACGAACCGCCGACGATCAGGTCGGAGCTGGCGGCGAGGGGCGACGCGCACATCGAGGCCAGCGAGAGGGAAGGGACATTTTGCGAGGTCAGCATCGACCACTTGCCCAGGCCCCTGCGGCTGGCGCACTTGATGCCGTTCTCGCCAATCGAGTAGACATGGCGCGGGTCAACGAGGATGCCCTTGGTGGGGCTGGGGCGTGCGTGCGTGCCGTGGGCTGGGTAGCTCACGTAGCGCGAAAGGTCGGGGCCGTAGTGCGACACGACCTGCCCCAAAGAGGTGCCTGCCCACAGTAGCTCGGACGAGGTGTCAAAGGTGAGCGCCGAGACGCCGCCCAGCATGCCGAGGGGCCCATTGTTGGTGAGGACGTGGGCATGCTCGCTCCAGGATGTCATGGTGGCGAATCGAGCGGCGGCGGCGGCCTAGACCGCAGCGGCGAGACGCCCGGCACGAAGATCGCTGCTCGAGTCGGAGCAGGCAGGCCGGTGGCGGTCGTCGGATCCGTCGAAGTTGCTGGCCGGAGCAGCGATCCTAGGAGCGAGACGGCGGCAGCAGCGGTATGCAGTCCTTAAGCTGACTAGCGACGAGAAGAGGTTCAGGACGTTGACGATCTCGGCTTCGCTGGCCGCATGAGTCACCGTGGGGGCGCGGACTCCTGGTCGTCGTCGTCGTCGTCGGCGCCGCCGCCGCTTGGTTCGGTGGGGATCCGTGCTTCTGCTGCAGTTTGCGTGGCTGTGTGCTATGCAGCGCGAGGGCGATGTCCGTCCTGCAGAGATGGCGATGCAGGCGGTATGGCGCGCAAAGTATGGCGGTCCGCGGCGCTTAGAGAGCGGCTGTGACACGTAGGGAGATGGTCTTCGGCGACTTGGGATGGAGGATGTTGGCTTTGGCTAACCGTGCCAGCTGTCGGCCGGACTGGAGGCGGTGGCCCAACCGGGACGCGTTTGACACGCAGCTTTGGCGCTTTGGCTATTTATTTTTTTTTTATTTTATTTTTTTTTTATTTTATTTTTTTCTTTTTTTTGGGATTAAGAATTCTTATTTTTCTGGGGCTGGCAGCCTTGAAGCATAAAGGCAACTGACTAGGTGCTAGTTACCCTCTGTCTTTGGCCTGCACCTGTCACACTTTTGGACTTGATTCGGGCTTCACCTCGCGAGCCAGCGTCTGGAGGCGCTCATCTTGGCGCGCGTAAAGGCAGTCGCAGAGTCGCAGGCAGAGTCATGAGTGTGGCTTTGGCGTTCGCGCGCGCGTTCGCCTCCAGGGCCCGCTTCAGGATGAAAAACGAGCGCAAAAACCATAGCCACCCTCAACATGAACAGACCACCACCACAGTGCGCCAGTGCGATGCCTTCTCGTCCCCCGCCATTACAGGCTTTGCAAGAAGCACAAAAAGGATGGGGCAATCGGCGGACATTCTCAGCCCCGCCGTACAGCAGCCAGCGAGCGCGAGACGGAAGCCAGCGGCCGATGCCAACCCGAGTCGCTTGGACGGGAGGCGAGGTGGAGGTGGCGTCGAACGCATCTGCGCAACCCGTTCCATACTCTCTGAACTTCTTTGCCGTCTCCAGAGCAGGTAGTCATGTACTCTTGAGAGTATGATATCGAGTAGAATGCATCAAGTTGTGAGTGTGTGTATGGAGCTAGGTTGGAGCCCGCTTTGCCTGGCTGCTTTTGCATTTCAAGGCCGGGTCCCAAACTCGTTGGCAGCGCCTACCTCGAACTTAACCCCGTCTTGTACCGGCCAGGCCGCTCCTTGCATCCGAGGTGGAGAGGCCGCCTCTTCGCCAGCGCCCAGCTGGATGCAAGGTGGAGAGCAGCTGGCAAGTCGTGCCTTCCTCGCGCGTACCCAGAAGCGCACGCCTTCACGCCTTGCCGTCACACAGGCTCGCGCTTGTACGCCGACCGCTCACCGCTCGCTTCAAGACAGCCCAGTGTTCCACTCCTTTGGCGAGCCGCCTCCACCAACGGCGATATCAATCTCGTGGCGAACGGCAGAGGTGGTTGCATCGCATCGCGACGAGAGCAGCGGGACGGTCACGTACGGCTGGGCCCAAAGTTGTGAGTGTCGAGGTCCCAGCTTCGGATGGCGGATCCTCTTTCCGCTTCGCCCCCATTCCAACGCATGGCCAACGTGCGCGGATGGCGTTGCCAGAGGTGGGGTGAGGAGCCGGTTGGCGTCCGTCCCACTTACGCGCCGGCGCAAAACCCTCTGGCTGCTACGCCGAGCTGGGCTGGCGAGATAGGCAAGCAAGCTCCGATTGCGGTCCAGGCAGAGCCGGTCTTGGAGCCAGGCAGGGCGAACAAAAAAATTTCGTCATCTGAGCATGTGCCTCCCTCTCTTTGGTCTTGGCCTCACCTGTGTCGGCACGCTACGCTTGCGGCAGTCCGTCGAGCAGGAGCTGCCCGCGGCGGGCCCGTCGTGGTTGCCGGAACGAGGCGCGAGGCGCCAACCAACCAAGGCAGCCGCTGGCTCGACGCTTGTGCGGGCGCGTGTGTGTGTGGGTGCTGAGGCGGACCTGGTTTGGGTTTTGCTTGCACAAGCGTGAGCGGATGCGTGTGTGACGCGAGCCCGAAGTTGAAGCCCTGGTTTGCCTTCACTGAGGTGGCTAATGCAAGGAATCAATTAACGAATACTACCTGTGAAAGAGGCCGAAAGCCTAGGCACCAGAGGTTCAAATACAAGGTTGGGAAGCCACACCAACCAGGCCAAAGGCGGCTCTGGCGCAACCTCAGCGCGAGCTAGAGTTGCGAGTGGAGCCGGACCTGCCTGCCTGCCTGCTTGCCTGCTTGCCTGCTTGCCTGCTTGCCTGCCTGGTCGGGCTTGTGTGTGCGCGCGCGTGCGTGGTGTTGCGCCTCGAGGCCTTGGGCTCCGGCGAAAGGACGTCACGACGGCCGAATATTGAATTAGAAAAGACAAGAATAGTTAGGCTGGAAAGGAGGAATACGAAAAAGGGGGGCGAGAGGCGTGAAATAGTCGTGTGTAATACCACAGCGCGCAGGAGTGTCCCTAACAAGTTAAGGTAGAGAGGTAGAGGGTGTAGTGGGAAAAAGCTGGAATACAAAACGCGACGACTACACCGCTTCTAACGCATGCCAACCTGGCCTGCTTGACCTCGCCGTGCGGGCTGGGGACTGCTGCCCCGCCGCTTGCTGCTGCTGCTGCTGCTTTGGACGCGGAATTAATCGCTTGCTTGGTTGACCTCACCAGCCTGGCTTGGCCTGCAAAAGCAGCAGGCGGCGGCTGGTTGAGCTAAGTGGTGTAGGTTGCGCCGCTTGGGGCTCGCCCTCGTCCTCGTCCTCGCCCAGCCAGAGCACGCTTGGGTTGCCGGAAATTTACCTCGTTGGAGACCATCCACAGCCACACCCCCCGGACCAATCCGCCCAGCCTCTCGTTGGTGGGTCTCTCTGTCCCGCCTTCTTGCCCCCCTTCGTCTCCTCATCCGCTCACCCTGCCCTCCTCGCCAACTAGGCTTTGCGCGCCTATCCTTCCTTCCGTATAGCCCTTCCCACCTGCCTCCATCCACTTTCGCCTCTTTAGCACGCCAGCCCGCTGAACGTTGCGACGCGCTTGCCTTCCATACCGGGCATCGCCACCGTGACCCGCCGCCGCCATCCCGTTTCGGATCTACACCTCCATCCACGAGCTCCGTCGTTGGCGGTCCGATCCCCCACTGCTCCCCTGCTTGTGCCCACGCGGCGCTGTACGCCTTTCGATACACCTTATCGCACCGCCGGTCTCCTATCGCGGGTTGAGCCCTCTCCCCGTCGGATCCGCCTAACTCGCTCCCTCCCCAGCTTCTCTTTCTCTCTCCCACTCCGTCTCCCTCCTTCCAGCACTTCGCGCTGGCTTCCGTTGCGTTTCAACCCAAGCAAGACCCAGGACCCCTACCCGCCTCCCCGCTTTCCCCCCTTTTTTTATCTTCTTTTGCGTTGTTCCGCAAAGAGTTCGCCCAGGACCTGCTCCATCGTCGCTCGAAATTTCGGACCTTTGCCCATCCACGACCTCGTATCAATCGCGACCGCCGTCAAACAAAGGCGACCAGCGCATCCCTTTCCGCCGCCCATCTTTCTTCATTGGATCCCGCAGCACCTCGCCTCTACGATTTCACCTTTGATCCATATCGACTTTGGGCGACCACCTCGGCTACGTCCATCCTCCCGCCCGCCACGGTCTAGATCCCGCAGCTGCGACAGTGTCGTCGCAAGCCCCTTTTGACCCTTCCTCACCACCATCCCAGCCCGTAGCCGCCGCCTGCCTCACCTTATCGTTTTCCGGAGAGTGATAGGCAGTCTGACCGATCTCCCATGGCCGCCATCGTTCCGCGTTCCAAGAAACGTCGCACCTACACAGACGAACAAGTTCAGCCCGACTCCAATCCGATGTCCTCGACGATGCTTGCCCACCATCAGCCCCCCGGACCGCCAGCGCAACACGCGCAACACGCGCAGCACGCGCAGCACTACGCCGCCGGCCCGAGCAGCGTAGTGGGGCCCTCGACGCGTTCAGGGCGCCCCGCTCCGGGCCTGTCGACCGTGAATGAGGTCATTGCCGGTAAGGTATGTAAAGTACGCCGATTGCAGTGCGTCCCTACGGTGAGGCAGCCGCGACGCGAGGGTTGGTGTGATGCGTCACCGAGCTGTCGCCGTCGCCGTCGCCATCGTCGTTGGCTCGGCGACAGGAAGGCACGCCGCTCGTTGCCCGGATCCGAGTTGCTTCCCTTTTTTGCCCTTTCGCACTTGCGACCTGGCGTAAGGAGGAGCAGGCGACCCATCGAATTGACCTCGATGGGCCACAACAGCCTCACATCGGACCAAGTAGAGCAGCGAACGATTCTGAGGCCGATTGCTGACACCCATGCGCCCGCATTTTCACTTTTGGTTCTGACCTGCTCTCATGCGCCCACTCGACAGGTTCAAGAGGTGTACGTGCTCGACGACGACTCGCCGCCGCCGCCCGCGAACCCGCTCAGCGCGCATCCGGTGCGGAGCGACGCCGTCGCCAACTACACCTACGCCAACGGCTCCTCATCCTACGGCCACCACGACTATGTGGATCCGAGGTACAACGGCACACTTGCGGGGGCGGTCAAGGGAAAGCGCAAGGCCCAAGGAAGCATTCCGCCGACGGCCCGGCTGGCCGCCATGCCGCACGATGCGGATCTGATCGCGCCGGCTCCTGGCACGCTCCAAGGGCCGCCGGCCGCCCAGCCGACCAAGCGCAGAAAGCGGAGCCATCCGATCCAGGGCCTCGCGCCTGCCGGCGGCGTTGCCTCGTCCAGTTATTCGGGCGGGGCGATAGCTGCACCAGCTCCGTCGTACGGCACGACAAGCGCCTCCAAGCGACGCAACGGCGATCAGGGGCACCATGCCGTCGATCCCAACTACCGTGGCGGCTACCCAGCCGGGAGCGGCGCGCTCGACTACGCGGCGCGCTACGATCCCGTGGCTAACGCCGCCGCCGCAAACCATCAAGGCTACGACGGCACGGCGAGCGCAAGAGAGGTGAGTGTCCGCCTGCCTCGCGCACGATGCACGAGAAGGGAGGTAGCTTCGTCTGCTGATCCCAACCATCTGGGCGACTTTGTCTCTATTTTCCATCTCCCCAACCTCGGTCCCCCCGTTCCGACCTTTCTTTGGCAGTCGTACGCGAGCACCGCTTCGTTCGCCAATGCGGCGCCGTCGAACCTTCCGGTCGACGATAAGGAGGGGCATTTCATCGTGCGCGTAGGCGAAAATGTGACGAGTCGATGTGAGTAACAAACTTTACGGACGATATCGCTTCGAGACAGAGCATCGGATGCCTTCCGTAGCTGCCAGGCACCGCTTTTGGAGCGCCGCTGACGTTTGCCATCGCACGTACGACTTTGCCTGACAACAACAAACAACGACCAACCCTTCTCTTTCTCGGTCGCCCACGCCACCTTCGCAACCTTTCTCCACACCGCCCAAACACAGACAAGATCCTTTCGCAGCTCGGCCAGGGAACCTTTGGCAAGGTTGTAGAATGCTACGACCGCAAGGAGAGCAAGTACGTGGCGATCAAGATCATCCGCGCCATCCAAAAGTACCGTGAAGCCAGCCAGATCGAGATCCGCGTGCTCAAGACGTTGCGAGAGCACGATCCGATGAACGACAAGTGAGTAGCCCTCCCTCTCTTTTCGATGTACCATGCGATCGGATGGGCTGACGCCGTAGCATTTTGTTTCGCCCCCCTCTTCTTCCGCCCTCGGCGATCGCACGCGCCCCCTTCCTCCAGCAAATGCATCCACCTGCTGGATACCTTCAACTGGAAGAACCACGTCTGCATCGTGTCCGAGCTGCTGGGCAAGAGCGTGTTCGACTTCCTCAAGGACAACAACTTTAACCCGTTCCCGCCGCAGCACATTTGGTCGTTCGCCAAGCAGCTGCTCAAGAGCGTCGCGTTCCTGCACGACCTCAACCTAGTGCACACCGACCTCAAGCCGGAAAACATCCTGCTCGTCAACTCGGACCACGACGTGGTGGCCACCTCGCGGCGGCCGACCGCCAAGCGGAGACACATCCTGCAAAACACTGAAATCCGGCTGATCGACTTTGGCAGCGCTACCTTCAACGACGAGTACCACTCGGCGGTGGTGTCGACGCGGCACTACCGGGCGCCCGAGATCATCTTACAGATGGGTTGGTCGTTCCCATGCGACGCCTGGTCAATAGGCTGCATCCTGGTCGAGTTCTACACGGGTGACGCGCTCTTCCAGACGCACGATAACCTCGAGCACCTCGCCATGATGGAAGCGGTGCTCGGCGTGATGCCGGACGACTACCGGCGCAAGGCCGAGACGTACAAGCCGGACCTCTTCCGCGGCGGCCGCCTCAACTACCCCAACCAGGAGACGCCTAAGACGAGCCGGCGGTACGTGCGCCAAATGAAGAAGCTGTCGGACATTATCCCACAGACGGCGGCGCACGCCAAGCACAACCAGCGTTTCCTCCACCTGCTGCGGCGGCTGCTCGAGTTCGACCCCAACAAGCGGATCAAGGTGGCCGACGCGCTCAACCATCCTTACTTTGAACTAGACACGCGCGATTTTCCGCCGAGCTGAACCGGATTTCACTCGCTCGCCACTTTTCGTCGCGTGTCGCCACCTCGTCCGACACCTTCCCCTCGCTCATGTTTCCCCTCCGCTTGGGCGTCTTTGACTGTGCTCTCTCTTCTCCCCCCTCCCTTCCGCCGCGCCTGTCATCCTGTATTGTTGAGGATCGCCCGTTTTTTTTTTTTTTTTTTTTTTTTTTTTCCTTCGACGCTTCCGGGTTTCTCTCTTTTTCTTTTCCTTGTTTCCCCCTCCTTTTGCCATTTGCTCTCGGTCCTCTCAGATCGGTCCCGGGTTTTGTCGTTGTCTCTAAATGTACCATTATCTCTATTTATGTACTACCCTCCGCCGTGAATCTGGTCCCCTTGGGTCTTCACTGAAGCTTATGAAATCCTTCCGCCCACCCGCTTCTGCTGCTGCTGCTCAGACGTCGTCGTTGTGCATAGTGGCCGTCCCTGTTGTTTCGTGCGTCCTCCTCCCTGTATCTTACCGGGTCGAGGGGGGTCTGGTGCCGAACAAGTCGGATAGCTCGAGGTATCGTCGTGCCTGTCATGATTCGAAGATTCTTCGGTGTAGGATGACAATCCGCTCAAAGCTTGCGGCTGACGAGGACGAAGCGTGGATCTAGAAGCATAGAAGGAAGGGCAAAACCCAACTGGCGGTAATGTGGGCTGGGCGGGGCTAGGCGGATGGCGAGGTACGATACCCGTCCGTGTTTTGAAGACCTAGGGAGGGATCGCAGCGAAGCAATTGCTAGCAAAGACGGTACATGTAGAGGTCGAGTTAGTGGGGGGCGGTGGACAATGCACAGACGAGGGGCAGCGTGGCAATCACCATATGGCAAGTCACAATTACGAATAGTTTGTGCCGCCTGGAACGCGAGCGTGGGGACGAACGTCGCAAGCTGGCCTCAGAGATGCCGGACCTTCTGACATGGCCGTTGGGAAAAAGAGTCGAGAGAGTCGATTTGGCTCATGCCTCGCCTTTTGTGAGGACAGGTGAAACGGCCGAGAGAGGGCGGGAGAAAGAGCGAGGAAAAGCAGGTGTTTTGATGCAAGCGCCGCTTTGTTTGACTTTGACTTGGGATCTGAGGGACGCCACACTCTACTCGCCCCTGGTGCCACCAACTGCGCCACCAATAAGACACCTCTGTGTGCACCTGCAACGAGAGGACGGTGGAGCGAGGTGGGGAGGTCAAACTCCCAAGATACGGACCGCCCTTGTGGCGTTGCAGCTAACATTGTAGACTCCTTCGCCTCCCATGGCGGCCGGATGCGGGTGGAGCTGCCGAGCGGCGACGAAAGCCCATAAGCAAAGCAGAGCTTAAGTAGCTAGTACGCTCAGCTGCCTGTACGTGTGTATGGTGAAATGGGCGGCGGTCTGCAAGCCCACCTCAGATTCTACAATAGGGCGATTAGAGTATGTAGTGCTGGGTATGGCTGCTTGCGCGGTGGGCGCGGATGGAGCTGTAGCTGCACACATGGGGCCTCGGTGGTCAAGGGCGGCGCCGCATCGGCAATCCCCAGGCAAGCTAGACGTGCCAGAGCGGTGGGCTATTCACACGACTGCGCCGTGCGTCAGCACTCCTTGCGCACCTTGGGCCCATCCGCCGTCCCCAAGCTTTTCGTCCAAGAATGGGCGAGGCAAGGCGCAGGCAGCCCAGAACTTTCCACGCAGACGAGGGCGGGCTTCGTGGTCAAGCCTTGCGCAGGCGTCTCAAAGCCCCGCCAGCCGGGGTGGAGAGGCACGGTGCTAGAAACGAGACAACAGGAAGAGAAAGCCAAGAGCGATTCGGGAGGGGTGGAACGAAAGAGGGGGGAAATGAAATCGAGGCCAAGCAACAGCAGAAAGAGGCGGGCTCGTATGGCGTGCCCCGGTCAAGCGGAGAACGGCAGCGGTCGTCGTCTCAAGCGAAAGAGTCATGGTGCATGGGACGCCGTTGATGTTGTCCAGAACAGCGGCGACCTCTTTGCCGAGAAAAGAGAGCAAAGTCGCAGTTCTGTTGATCCTCGGTTGTATGTTTGCGAGCTTTTCCAGCTCTATCTTATTCTGATTTCTATTTTTATTTTTATGGTTATTGTTATTCTCGTTATTCTCCTTATTGTTGTTTTTAATATTTTTGTTGTTGTTGTTGTTGTTTATTATTTCTTTTATTTAGTTTTGATTCACGATTCCTTTCCGCTCTCGTCTACCCCCTCCTCCCTGTCTCTGCGCCCGGTGTAAATGGAGAAGCGGCCTGCCAAATTAAAACTACGCCGTGCTGGGCCAGCTGGATTGTTTCTACTTGTGTCTCTCTCTCTCTCTCTCTCTCTCTCTCTCTCTCTCTCTATCTCGCATCTCGTGTTTTGGGCGCGTGGTGCGGCTGTGCGGCTTTGCAGCGGCGCCTGTACGCGTAGACGCGTCCATCCCTCATGCGCCGCCGCCTGGCCACGCTGCGGCCCTTCCAGGTGTTGGCCTGAATGACGGCAACCCCCAACCCGCTGCGATGGCGGCTCATGGTGAGGCTACGAGCTAGCCTGTGACTGGCCATGGCCGCAGCTTGCTCAAGTTGCCCTCGCATCCACGCGAGGCGCTTTACCCAGCCGCGTGGCCAACACAGACGCTATAACTAGTCAACGGGCTTCCTCACCCAGCCAACCATCCTGTCTCGCTCTGATCAGGCGCCATCTGCCCGTGCTCGACCTGCGACTGACTAGCCTGTGGATGGACAGAGTAGGTTGTCGAGGCCACGCAACCCTGCGCCTCGCTTTTCCTGCCTTGCGGCGGACCTGCCTGTCTGCCAAGGTCGTTTGCTCCTGCATCCGCCCCTCTTTCTTCCGTCACGTCTACCTGTCGTCGCGTAGGTTGCAAAAGAAAGATATATATATACATATGAGAATCATAATAAATAGAGGTAAAAAACAAAATCGAATCAAACAGTGATTCAAAAGTTAGCAGCTACAACGCCCATAACGAGGGATGCACACCAGCGCAGACGAGCAGCAGCAGCAAGAAGCGCACTAACAGCAGCTTGCCGCCATCGAGTGGACAGCTAGCAGCATGCGATGTGATACGGACGAGGAGGGCACTGGCAAGACGAGCGCGGCCTTACTTAGCCTGCAGCTTGCTTCCAGGTTGGCGTTCACACTTCGGAAAAAAAAAACCACCAACAGTCACTAATTAGATCTGTATCACATCAACCAAATCTTTTGCCTCTTGAATCAAACTATAATCAAGATTCACATGGATGGTGATTTTGATTCACTACCGCAACCACGGGCCGTCCCGACGTGCGGTTCCGTGTGCTGGCTGACTGCACGCACATGGTGACGGCAACGCATCGGGGCCGCCCACTCGAGGGACGACAGTAGAGTGGCTACAGCCACAGCGGGTCACGTCGAGTGTGACTGGCTCCTTTGCTCTCGAGTTAGGGTGGCAGCAGCATGCAGCCACCGCGCCTGCCGTCCTGCGTCCCGAGGGAGCCATCACAATACGCCTGCACCTCCCGACCTGCTTGTGACACGGCAACGTCGACTTTGGTTGGCCCACCGGTGAGTCTCAAGTGGTGCGTTGACGGCAGCCTTTGATTCCCTCTCCCATCACCCTTCCCTTACCAACCCAAGTACCTCACGCCGTGCATCGCCCCTCCTAACGCTTGGTTGGTCGACGGTGCTGCGGAGAGCCTGTTGAAAACCCGCCGTACTTGTTCCTCCTTCCCGCCACCCTCCCCCTCTCCCCTCTCCCTCTCCCTCTCCTCTCCCCCTTATCCCCCCTTATTCCCACGTATCCCCCCTCTTATCCCCCCCTTTCCCGTTTCTCCCTGTCCTCCCCCCTTATCCCTTATTCCTCTCACTCTCTTTTCCACCTTCCTTTGACACCGCTGCTCTTATCAGCCTCGGCGGCTCACCCTCGACGCCCTTTCTTGCCACGTCGTCCTCTGCCGTGTCGCCGCCTCTCCACCGCCACACTTCTTGGCTCCACGCTCGTTTCCCCACGTCACAAACATATTTCACACTTTGCCGTCCTTGCGACTGGCACCGTGATCTCCTCCTCGCCGAGCCAGGAACGTTGCAAGACGTCACGCCGCCGAAGCGTGGCCGACCCTGCCCATCCACCCTGGCAGCAGCGCTACCGGCGCCCAGCTGGTCGCTCTCATCCCGACTCGGCCCAGGCCCAGGCTCATCGGTCCTTGCATCTCCGTCGTCGACCCTTGACTGCCCCTGGAGGGATCTCGTCCCTGTCACCAGTCTCGCAGCGTCCATCTGCAAGCTGCTGCGCCGTCGATCCAGCCATTCGGCCCTGCACCGTGGTGCTATCGAGGCCCCTCGCAGCCGCGCCGCCTGCCCGAGCTGCAACGGCCGACGCTTTTAGTAGCGTCCCCCTTCGGTCAGACGCTCTACTGTTCGGCGAGTGACGCGGCCACCTGCTGTAAAAGACACCCGCAATTCCCCACCCGAGCTCGTCGTCGCGACGACGCACATGGAGCCGGCGTTCGATGTTGGCGGATCCCTCTCTGCCTCCGTATCTCGCTCCTCTGGCGATCGCCACTCGCCGGGGTTCGACCAAAACCCGACCTTATCCGCCACTCGTAGCCTCGGTCTCGGCGGCCAACAACGGACACACCTAGGCTCTTTGCCCACATTCCTTGAGGCTGTAGGATTCGGATCCTACCGCAACAACGGTCCCATCTGCGTTCCGGCGGGCCTGCATCTTGCTGGCCAAGATTGATCCAACGGCGAATCTGTCGGCGTCGTGCCCCGCTGGTCCCGCTGCCACCGTACCCGGTTCGCTCTGACGGCCAAGGCTTGAGGTCGCGCCCTCCGTACCCTTCCACGTACATCAAAAGGTGGTGTGAAGGCCTCTGAGGAGCTAGAGCTTCTCCGTGGTGCCACATCACACCGACCACGAGCCCAGACATTTCCCAGCGGCGCTCCGTCCAGTACCAGCGGTCGCCCTCGTGGTCGGCCCAAGGCGCTTCGCGCCCTGGCTCGGCCGCCTCTGTCCATGCCGACAGTAACGGCCGTGGACAGAGCCCAATCCATTGCTACAGCCCCGTACAGCGCCACAGCTACGGCTCTCCCGGCGTCCGATCGAGCTCCGCCTCGCCGGCCGCCTACGATATCGCGGCGTGGCGCCGACGCAGCGACCTCGACCTGCGCCACTCGTACTCGAGCTCCCACGCCCTCCACATTGCCATCGAGAGGCCGCAGTCTTCGACAGGCATGTCCAGCCCGCTGTTTGCCATCCAGTCGCCGATCTCAAGCCGCTTCCCCGCCTCGAGCCCAGCGTCGCCCCACGTCCATGGCGGGGGTCAGTTCTCCTCGCATCCGGACGCCCGGCGCCGCTCGCACGAGAGGTCGCTGTCGTCTCTCTCCAACTCGTCGGCCGTCGTCAGACGGTCGTCGAGCCGCACCACCGATACGGGTGAGCGGCTGGCGGGCCTCGGCGTCCAGGCCGCCGAGGATTCCGAAATTGACTCGGGCACCCTGTTTGGAGGGCTTCCAGGCGCTACAAGTGTCGACAGCGTCTTTTCCGCGCCAGCGCTGTCGAACCTACATCCGATCCTCGAGGGCCGAGCCGAATCGGCGCGCGCCTCGTCGGGCTCCTCACAGCAGATGTCATCGCCGAGCCAGAGCAAGTCGAACCCCGACGCCAAGTCGTCCTCGGAACTCGCACCCTCGGTGACCGCCTACGCCGGGTCGATGATCGAGAATCTGCAGGACGAGCGAACGAACGACAGGAGCCGTAGCGAAAGCCCCGAGGTCGGCGCTGCGAGGAGTCCGTCGAGTTTCCGTCCGAAGCGACTCCGTCTAAGCGGGTCGCTGAACATGAGCCGCCCGCAGCTAACGCCGAGCTTTGACCGAATGCTGTGGAGGGTACCGTCCTTTCCCAAAGATATCAGGGATGCGAATCGCGAGACAGAAGGCAGGAGCGCCAACGCCAGTCCCAGCGAGATCCGGGACACGGCCGCCAATGGCGGCAGCAACGATGGCGATGGGCACGGGAGCGGGCGTCGGAGCTGGCACGGATCGGACAGCGAGAGCGGGACCGGAGTCTACTGGAACGCCGACAAGGCCAAAGCGAAAAAGAGCGAGAAGCCTGCGAAGCTGGAAACGAACCTATATCCTTCAGACGCCTCGGTATCATCTAGGTCGAGCGAGGCGATCGGCAGCAGCGCGACCACGTCCAACGAAGCAGAGGAAGAGCTGATGGGCGACGTGATGTCCGCCTCGCGATCCGGCAGCACCTTCGAGCTAGTCCAGTGGCAGGTGGCCACCGAGTCGGTCACCCACCTCGAGGACCTGTTTTTGCCGCTCGGCGCCCCCAGCGACGCCATACCCGCGACTCCGTTGAAGCAACCGGAAAACCCGATGGGCCTAGACGGCGGACGAGAGGCGGCGCTCGACCCGCTTTCGGCCGCATCGTCGCAGCACACCGCACAGCCGCTGCGTGGTCTCGGTATCTTCGCTCTCGACGCCAACGCCGAAGGCGAAGCTGGGCCTTCGGACGTGGAGATGCCCGCCGACTCGGCCGGGACCGGGCAGGCAGCGACGGATTCGCTCGAGCTGATTCGCGACGAAGATGCCGAAGGCATGCTGGATATGGGAACGTACGGGCAGCGCCACGGCGCCGGAGCATCCAGCAACCTCACGTCGACGACGTTGGGGCGCTACCCGTCCTCGCGTCCGTCCAGCGATCTGGGGAGCTCCACGCATGACACGCCCACCTTGAGGATGCCTGCCGAGCCGTCGATTCCGGAGGACTTGGGCGACGCTGAAGGCAGTCGCTTGCCGCCGACAACGAAGGAGGAAGAGTCGGCGCCGACCGATCGCCGCGATGAGGTCACCGCTGACGAGGCGAGGCCCAGAGCCGCAGCAGCAGCGGCGACGACGGCCAAAGCCGGAAAGTCTGCGTTTCCGGAACGGCCAGCAATTTTGGCGGCGCTGCCGGTGCTGACGATGGCCTGGCAGGTGCTCTTTATCGTCTTCCCCGGGCTCTACGCATGCAAGGCGATCCATCCGGCGCTGCTCGCGGTCGCGGTGCTGCTGTTTGCGCTCAGTGACGCAGCGCTCGTCGCACTGTTGGTCGCGAGGCTCTCGCGCCGCCTGCGCGAGCGATGGGGCGCTGGGTCGCTGGCCAACGTTGCACGGATCTGGGCCGCCTCGGCGGTGATCTCGTTCGCCTACGGTGTGTCGCTGTGCGTCGTACAGATCAACCAAATGGCGCGATCGTCGGACGCCGGCGCCCACGCCGCGGGCATCCACCTCCACCGGACACGCGTCGTGGGGCGAAGCGCCTTGGGCCAGGTCATGCGCGACGTGCCTTTTGCCGCTATCGTCTTAATCACGGGCTGCTTGGCGCTCCTGGCAGCGGTAGCGATGGCTGCGCGGGCGGTTTGGCGTCGACGGGCCGGTAGACTGCCGCCGCCGTCGACGACCGAGGTCCGATCCCAGGCCCAGCCTCGGTCGCAGGAACAGGCGTAGCTTGCCTGCTCCAATGGGCACCGCTGCGATCTTGCTCCATCCTGTTTGCACGCTCATTCCTTAGCCGACCCGCCGCCATCTCGCCTTTCGTGGTTTCTCTTTCCTATGCACTGCTCAGCCGCTGGTTGCATCTGCCTCGAACCGCGTCCACTGTCTCTCTTCGTATTCGACTTTCGTGGGGTAAAGGGAGAGCCAAAGAGAGGAGGGATTTGGACGACAAAGAGCAGGTGAAAGCTCGCTTCGTCGCTACCCCCTGTCTGTTCTTTTACCTCTTTCGCATCCCCCATTTTTGTTTTCTTCGTCTTCTTTTTAGCTGTCTATACACCTGCCTTGTTTGCTTGGCCTTTGAGTGGTCATATACCTTCTCTAATACTCTTGACGGGTTTCTGGCGCCGCCATGTTATGGGGGTGTGCCATCGACGCTAGGGTCGATATTTTTTGTTTGCCTTGTTCGGTCCACCTAA
>JALNIF010004464.1:0-14365 GCA_026284005.1 Thecaphora frezii | reverse complement strand
GCCCGAGCTGGGCTGCGCGCTCACGCTGCCGCTCGAGCGGCCGCACGAGCTGTGGCACCACCTCTCGGCGGGCGTGGCGGCGAGCCTTACGGATACGACGGCGTGGGCCATCTACTTTGGCTGGTACGCCTTCACCGTGGTGGCATGGGCGGTGCTGCCGGGACGGTGGGAGGAGGGGAGCGAGCTGCGCATCGGCGGACGGTTGACGTACAAGATCAACGCATTCGCCACGTTCCTCGTCTCGATGCTGGGCGCCGCCGCCATCGTCTACGCGCGCGGGCCGGAAGGGTTCACGTTCCTGTACGATCACTGGCCGGGGCTGGTGTCGGCGAGCATCGCCAACAGCGTGGTGCAGGCGTGCTACGTGTACGCGGCGTCGTTCCAGGAGGGCAAGCTGCTGGCGCTGGGCGGCAACAGCGGCAACGCGCTCTTCGACTGGTTCATCGGACGCGAGCTCAACCCGCGCATCGGATCGTTTGACATCAAGACGTTCAACGAGCTGCGGCCCGGGCTGATCCTGTGGGCGCTGCTGGACTTGAGCTGTGCGTGCCACCAGTGGTTGCGTCTCGGTGGACGCGTGACGGACAGCATGGTGCTGGTGTGCGCCTTCCACCTGTGGTACGTGGCCGACGCCATGTACAACGAGTCGACCATCTTTACGCAGATGGACATCACGACGGACGGATTCGGATTCATGCTGTCGGTGGGCGACCTGACGTGGGTGCCGTTCCTGTACAGCCTGCAGGCTCGGTACCTCGCCTTCCACCCGGTACACCTCGGCGTTGTCGGGACGCTGGCCATCGTAGGCGTCAACCTGGTGGGCTACTACATCTTCCGAACCGCCAATTCGGAGAAAAACGACTTCCGCTCCGGCCTGAATCCCAAGGGGTTGTCGTACATGACGACGGCGACGGGACGGAAGCTGTTGACGTCTGGGTGGTGGGGGAGGAGCCGACACCCGAATTACCTAGGAGATTGGATCATGGCGTGGGCCTGGTGCCTCCCGTGCGGGTTCGAGACGGCGGTACCGTACTTTTATGTGCTGTTTTTTGCGATCCTGCTGGTGCATCGTCAGCAGAGGGACGACGAGGCGTGTAGGAAGAAGTATGGCAGGGATTGGGACAAGTATTGTAGGTTGGTCAGGGCTAGGATTGTTCCGGGCGTGTATTAGACACTTGTCCGCTGCCTCTTTTTGGTCCCTTGAGCTTCCTTCCTCCCCCTCCTTGTTTCTTTTGGGGATGAGGGGTGGGGTTGGGATGGTTAGAGGGGCCCAACCCTGCGTGGGGTACAGCCTAAAATTTCGTTAGACTATTTTTAAGCACAGCATAAAAGGGATGGCTAAGCCAAGCTCCATCCACCGTAGCGTAGCGAGGATGGATTATGGAAAAAGGATACCTTTAAACACTTTCACACAGGTGCGAGAGTGGCAAAAGGAGAGTGAAGGTTGCATTTCCTCCGCACTATAGGGAACGGATTGCAGTTCTGCTCGTGTACAACCACATACTCTCCTTCAACAGCCTCCCTCCCTCGCCCTTCTACGACTACGACCGTCCAAGATCGGGAAGCTTTTTGCGGGAACGGGCAAAGGCCCGAAGCGAATTCGGGGTGGGGTGGAGGGAATCGCTCACGACCTCCTCACCGAGTGCGGGGGGAGGGTTAGCTCCCCACCTCCTCAGACTGATGTCGGAATCGCTCGAACTCCACGGCGAATCTGAGTCGTCTGCGTAGTCTGCTGCGTTTCTCGGTCTTGTCGCCGTCGATCCATTCCCCTTTACCGCGCCGGCGGTGTTGGAAACGACCCGAACCGCCGGGCTCGGCCGCACATGGTGGTGCGAGCCGCTAGTGGTGCGCGTCTTGAGCGTCGAAGCCGAGGTGGGCGCCTGGTACCCTGCCGAGGCCGCGTCTGGGCGGCGTGCTTCTTTCTTCGACGATCCGATAGTCCCAGCCGCAGCTGTGGGCGTCGTTGCCGCAGTGGTTGGCTTGGTGGGCTTGGTGGACTTGGCGGGTTTGCCAGTCTGGTCGCGCGGGGCGGCGAGGGTCGACTTGACAAATTCCCGCGGAAGCTTGGACGTCCCCGCCGCCGCCGGAGCAGCGGGAGCAACAGCAGAACTCGGCATGGGCTGGTCGAGCTTGGCCGGAACGCGCTTCGGCTTTGGCGCGGGGCCGCTCGTCGGTTCGGCTTGGGCTGAGCGGCGTACCGGTTTCTTGTCCCCCTGCGCCGCCGCTCGGTCCTCGCTTCGCTTGCTGCGCTTCGTCTTGACCTTGGGCGCCTCCACTGGCTGGACTGCAACCACCTCGGAGGCGGAGGATAACGATGCCGACGAAGACGCCGATACCGACGACGACGACGAAGAAGACGAAGACACCGACGCCAGGCTGTCGCTCGACGCCTTCTTCTTGACCACGGCCTCTTCGACCACCGCAGAGGGGCGCACCTCGTACTCTTCGGGCGCCGTCACGTCCGAGTAGAAGCTAGCCATCGTCGCTCCGCTGTTGCGCCTCGTCGGTCGCTGGCGCCTCTCGCTCGCCGGCGCCAGGCAGCTCGAGTCGGCGTGGCTCGGCTCCGAAACCTCGTCGGCAGACAGCGCCACTTCGACCGGCGCCGCGACGGCGTCAGCGTCGGCAGCGCTGTCGGGAGAGTCGCGGCGCTCACGCGTCTTTGCGCTGCGCTGCGCGGCTGCCTTGGCTGGCCTCGCAGCGGGTGCCACGTCGACGGCGACGCGCTGCTTGACCTTGTCGCCATCGCGATGCCGCCGCGACTGCGACTGCGGCTTGGGCTCGGCGTCAAACAGCGAAGACAGGACCGACGAGGTGCCGGTGCAGCTCAGTGCCGCCGACGACCGCGCCGACGACCGCGTCTGGGCGCTGTAGAGGCTCGATGCGTTGGATCGGTGGCGCGACGGCGATTGCGCCGGCATCCGCACCACCGTCGCCTTTTTTCCCGAGCTGCTGCTGTAGCCGCTCTTGGCCACCCGTCGCACCTTGGCTTTGTCGGCCGAGGAGCGCAGCGCCCGGGTACGCACCGACCGTATCGCCTCGTTCGACGGTCGCCGCGGAGTCTTGCGCTGGCGATCGGTAGGCAACTCGTCCACCTCCACCTCGGTCATCGGCAGCTCGTTCACCTTGTCCTCGGCCTCTGGGGTCATCACCTCCTCCTCAACCTCGGAGTTCTCGCGAGGCACCTCCAAGTGCTGCTGCTCGTCGTCAAACTTGTCGTTCAAGCTGCTCGGCGTTCCCGGAAGCACGGACCGACGCGGGCTCGGGTCGACATCCGAGGCGAACGGGTCCCGCCCGTCGTCGCCGTCGACGTCTTCCCACGAATCGTCGTCATATCCGTGCGTCGTCGAGACACGGCTCGGATCGAGCCAGCTCGACAGCGTCGTGGTGGCGGCAAACTGCGGCCGGATGCTGGGCACCCGGCTGAGCTGATCGTTGCCGTCGCCACCAGCGGCGCCGAGGGCATCCGCAGGCGAGGCGGCGGCGGCGCCCTTGCCCTCGTAAAAGGCCGACAGGCCCGTGATCGAGGAGCCACACGAGATCGAGGTGACCTCGGAGGTGGTGGCGCTGCGGCAGCTACCACTGCGGCCCACGTCGGCGGCTCGCCCCTTGACTCCGCGCATCGACCCGCGCACGTTGGGCGGCGCACTGGTGTAGGGGTCAAAGACGGGCTCGGCGTCGCGCGAGTCGGCCTGCCACTTGGCGACGGTCTCCATCAACCGTTCGCGTCCGCTGGCGATCCCGTGCTGCGCCGCCAGTAGCGCCTGGGTCTGCTGCAGGAGACGGTGCGGATCCGCCATCGGATGACCCATCATGTGGGCTTCCCACTGCAGCCTCTGCTCCAGCAACGCGCGCTGGTAGTCGAGCGCCGGCAGCGGTTGCTGCGGAAAGTTAGCAGCGCCGTGCTGCATCATGGCCAGCTTCTCCACCTCGGCGAGGCGCGCCAGCTCCGCCGTCTTTTCGTTGCGGCGGGCCTGCCAGGCGGCTCCGATGCCGGCCATGCCCGGCGTAAAGTCGAGCGGACGGCCCATCGTGCCGGCGACGTTTCTGCCGCCGGGCGTGCCCGGGAAGCCGGAGATGCCAGAAGGAGCACCAAAGCCGGCCGGGCTGTGTTCCTCCTCGGTGGAATACTCCATGGCGAAGCGCTCGGCCTTTTTGCCGATACGGCGCGCCATGGGCAGGTCGCGATCCTTGGCACCGATGGTGCCTTCAAAGTCGCTGTCATGGGGCAGCTGTGGTCGTAAAAGATTCCGGCCGCCGAACGCACGCGACGTGCTGGCCGCGTTGCGCAGCGTCGCTGGGATCATCGAGAGCACCGTCCGTCTGGCGTTGACGCCCATCCCGGAAAACCGCGAGGCTCCGGCGACCCCCGCCTTGGTCGGGCTGTTGGACGATCGCGGCGTGTCGGCGACGTCGAGATCGGCTCCGTTGCTCGACGGCTGGACGACCTCGGCCTCGGCGCCGTCGCACGAACCGCCGCGCTGCTTGAGGACCCGTTCGAGGAGGCTCGGTCGCCTCGTGGGGAGCAGGCCGTTGCCGCCTTCCAGGTCGGGAAGCCCGTTGCCGAGCCTCGCCGATCCGACTGCGTAGGCCGTCGCCCTCTTGACCTCGTGCGGCGCCGACTCTGGCAAGTGCATCGCGTGCACCCGCAAGTCGTGGTGCCCCGCCGCTCCGGCCACATCGCCGGGGGTCACCGGCTCATCATAGAGGCTCCACCCTTTGCCGCCCGCCAATGCCTTTGTCCCTTGCGAGGCCAGTCCGATGCGGTCGTCCTGCGTCGAGACGTCGCCCAGAGCTGCCTTGGGCTTGTTGTCGTGCAGCACCACGGGCAGCGGCTCGGCAGGCATGTCGAGCGGGCTGTCCTTGTCGCTTTTCCCCGGTAGCGGATCGTCGGCCTTTTCGGCAAAGGCGCTGCTGCCCATGCTCGGGCTCCACGGCTTCTTCCTGTGTCGCCGCTTGCTCCTGCGGTCCCACCCGCAGCAGCATCGGAGGAGGAAGGCGGCGGCCGTCACGACGATGGCAAAGGCGATGATGGAGCCGACAATGAGGCCCAACAGGATCGGCAGGTTGTGACGGAGGCCAGGGTGGGCCGCGTCGTTGGCACCATCGGAGCGCGCTTGGAGGTGGTGGGCAGGTGGCTGGAGGGGCTCGCCGCTGTCGACCATGTCTAACGTCACTCGGCTGGCCGAGGCGCCGTCAGTGCCCGAATTGGACGGCGAGAAGAGGCGCCATCCAGGGTAGCTTTGGTCCGCTGGTGGGGCTTCGGAGTCGATCTCGGCCGCCTCTCCCGTCGGTCCGCTGCTCTGAAGGCCGGTGGCAACATAAGTCGCAGCAGCCTCGCCTTCGTCCGTCAGCGGCGTCAGCGTCAGCGGTTGGGCGAGGCGAGCGTACCTGTCGCGCTTGAGCTGGTCTCGTGCCACGCGGAGTGAACTGCCATCGCCCTTCGGTCCAACAACGCCCACGGCAGGTGTGCTCCGGGTGCGAATCCTCATATTTCCGGGCCTCGGCGACGAGGCTACCGTTGCTATTGGACGCAGAAGGAATCGCAATAGACCGTAATACGTCCGTGGCCGATTAGCACCGTCAAGGCGTATCAGTCGGGGCGGGCGGCGTCTCGGCCTGATCTGCGGCTGTCGGGCTCGGTTGGGAAGGAATGGGAGTGCACGGCACCGCCGATTCTTCCGTCGGTCGTCGACGGTCTAGCCGTCGAGGGTGAAGGTGTCGAACAGTGGCCAAAGAGGACACGTCGGGAAAAGAAGAATGAGAAAGAAAGGAAACGAAAACTAAGATCCACGGAGCGCCCGGCCTCGTGGAAAGGGGCAACAAGCAAGAAGAGAAGCGGCAAAGAAAAGGACGAGCCCAAGGGAAAAGAAGAAGAGAAAAAAGGGAATGGTACCAGACCGTAATGGAGCAAAGGAAGGGGGGAAAGAAGAAAGGGTGGCGGCGACGAAGGATGCAAATAGAGATGGAGGTAGAAGAGAGGGAGCAAGGTAGGGTCGAACTGCGGCGGGGCTGTGGAGGCCGACGACGGCGGCGAGGGTGGCCGAGGCAGCTCGGGTCAACTGTGGCTGCGCTGGCAGGGCGCATCGCTCCTCGTTGTAGCAGGTGCATGCCAAAAGCGGGGGAAGACATAGGGTATGATGACGCTGCAGAGACGGGATGCAGAAGCTGGCACGGGCAGATGATTGGTTTGCACAAGGCACGGGCGGATGAGGGGGGTCAGTAAGCCAATGCGGACGGAAGGGTGAAGGCTGGAGAAGGGGGAGGGAGCCAATCGGGGGGCGAAAGGGAGGATGCGATTGGCGTTGCGAGCGAGGCCGGATTGAACGAGCTTCTACCTATGCGCCCTGGCAAAGCAGGCTAGCGCGGCAGGGACGGCCAAAGGGACGGGGCCAGATTTGGAAGCAAAACGGGAAGCTGACGGTGATTTGCATGGTGAGTGGGCAGAGAGGCTAGTGGATCGAGCGGAAGATACAGAAGGAAAACGAGGGGAAAGCCAAGCGCTCGTAAGGCCAAGGGCAAGATGCGAGATGTTGGTATTGGCGGTGGTGAGTGGAAAGCAAAGTGTGAAGGCCCAAAAAACCACAGTGTCTAACGGGCCGCCTCGATCAATGTGACGGCGCAATGGATGCGACATGTGCCTTACCCGACTCTCTCTCCATATACTTTCGCCTCTCTCGTTGGCTTAGCTAGGCTTTGTTCAGGCTAAGCCATCAGCCGCCACTCGATCACACACGCCACCATCAAGCAGCAGCAGCAGCAGCAAGTAAAAAGTGTAGTTAACAAGTACCAGGGCAGCGTTCAACGACAAATGACCTACATACAACACGCCCGCCACGCCCAACCTTGACCCTGCTCGCCTTGCCTACACTCTGACGGCCCCGTCGCAGACCACCGCTACCACGCCGCTTTCCCTCTCTTTCTTTTTCTCGGTGGGCCCTCTCTTGCTACCGCCCGATTCGACCAGTCCCTTGTTCGCTGCTCTTGCATCCCCAACGCCCGACACGGCGCATGGTGCCGTCGAGCTCCTCGTCGCCGGGGTGGGATGTAGACATGATGCCGCCATCCCCCAGGCATCAAGGGCGCACTGCGACTGCACCTAGTCGTGCGAGTGCAACGACGGTTCCGGGTCGTTGACGAGCGACGAGAGGCCTTCGTACGCAGTACCAACCCTGCTCCTTGCCTCTTTTACAACGTCGAGCTAACCCCCTCGTTCCTGCACGGACCGACCCGTACATTCTGCGGTCGAGGCCCATCGGTGCCTCCAAGCATGGATTCGTAGCCGTGTAGCTTGCTACGGCACATGCCTCTTGGCTCTCCCTCGTCCCGCGCTCCGAGCTCAGCACTTCCAATTCCTCCACACGATCGAGCGAAGCCACCGCCAACGCCGCGTCCGCCCCATCGGCCACGCTCAGTAGTACCCGACAGTGTGCAGGATCGGATGCGGATGTGTCTCCTGGTGCCTCTCGAGGATCTCGTCAATGTCGCGATCAATGTCGTCCGACGCTTCGATCTGCGTACATACAATCAAACGGGCGGGGGGACGCGTTAGGAACCGGCATCGCCACGGTCCGAAACCCCACAACGCTGCGGACCAGGGGATGTCAATGCAGAGCCAGACGTACCGCTCTGGCTAGCTCGAGGATCGCCTTGCCGGCGACGAGCGCCTCTTCGTGGTTGTCCTTGATCTCGACGTTGATGACGTGCACCGAGCGGTTCATCTCTCCACCTCGGTTCAGCAGATCTGTGTAGGTGCGGTGCAAATGGGCCCAAGAATGAGGGTGCAGGGTTTCCCCGTCGGACGTAGCGTCAGCCATCAAAGCCTCTGCGTCTCGAGCCACTTGAGCCGAGATCGGAGTGGCGACCCACCTTCGCAGACGCTGTCAAAGCATCGCTCCTCGCAGGTGATGACGATGTCGGCGACGTTTTTGCTCTCGTGCCACCTCTCGGGCGCCAGCTTGATCTTGCGGTTGCGGTCGAGCATCGTCAGCAGTCCATTGGCCTGGTATCTGTCGTGCCAACAGCGCCAGGCGATAGGGGAGCTCCGGTCAGCGTCATTGTAGAAACGGCAGTTAAAAGGGAAAGGTGCGATAGGGCTGATACGTACAGTCGCGGATCTTGCTTCACGAGATCGTTGTAGATGTCGTCGTACGGAGTGCCGAAGCGGTAGATGTTGGGCTGGTAGAGCGTCGGCCCGGGCAACCGCACCGCCGACCCGGTGCCCGCAGAAACGACGTTGAACCCTGCTTTCCTGTTTCATCGAGGAAGCCGTCGTAGGGGGCAGGGACGGCTGCTTCAGCAAGCAGTAGCACAGGTGAGCGAGCGCCGCGGTGTTTAGCAGGGTCATGACTCACTTGAGCACATTGTGGGCTTCCATGGATCGGTTCTGGAGTGTCGGAGGGGTTTGCACAGCGAGCAGGCAGAGGCAGAGCATTGGCAACAGGGAGAAGGGAAAAAACCAACAGCCTACATCGTCAGCGAGTGGTTTGAGCGCATCGTTGCGGCGGCGGGGATGCGCACCTGGTTGCTGGCGCAAACGACGCAAAACAGGGTGCCTATCCGTGAGGCCTCCTCAACCGAGGTTCCCGAGTTGAGCGCGCCGCGGACGGTCGACTCGGCGGCGGAGCCCGGCTGGATAGAGGTCTGTGAACGTATTTGTGCCAGGTCTCTCTCCGTCTGCTGCTGGTACGGTTGATGCTGCTGCTGCTGCTGCTGCTGCGGTTGTTGCTGATGCTGTTGCTGATGCTGTTGCTGATGCTGTTGCTGATGCTGTTGGTGTTGGTGTTGGGGGTAATGCTGCTGCTGATACTGGTGCTGCTGATGTTGGTAGTACTGCTGATGCTGTGGATGATGCTGCTGATGATGCTGCTGAGGCGGTTGCGGCGGCGGCTGTTGCCAGTAAGGCGGCTGCGATGGGCCCGGGTCCATGTTGAGGCAAGCTGAGCTTCTCGGGCGTCTAGCTGGGAGGGACCGAGTCGGATGGGGGAGAATCGAGCGCCAGAGCAGAGGCAGCGGTGGGAAGGGGAAGCAAGGCTGAGGTACGGGGGGTGCAGGTAGAAGTAGGAGGAGAGAGAGGACAGCGGGAACAACAACAACGATGGTAGGGCGCAGCGTACAGCCCAGCGGTTGGCTCCTCCACTCTTCTCAATGCTCGGCGTTTTCGCGGGTTGCCAACACTTTGGGCAACGCGTGTGGCTCTCGCACGGGTCGTCCCTTCCACCTGTGTTGCCTTTCCGGAATCGGTTCGGCGGCCGTATCGGGGACCGATTTGCGACCATGGCCCGATGCTCCTTTTTGGCGTGCTTTCATTTTCGAATTTTTGACCCGACTTTTGAAAGCTTCACAGCCTGCCAGTTGGGACAGGCGCGCTTCAGGTAACAACCAGCTTGCCCTTGCGGTGTGCGGGACACCATCGACGCCAAGACCTCGGCTGGCCTGAATCAGACACCAACTACTCGATAGAGAACGTCAGCGTCAGGTAGCTCGCGGCGCACCACCGCGCATGTCGTTGGTACGGTTGTTCTTGACCAAAGAGGGAGAGAGGGAGAGAGACTGACAGACAGACAGCCAGAGACAAACAGAGGAAGGGCGGCGAGGCAGAGGCGAGGAGGGCGAGCGCGCCCTTGCCGCCCATACCGTTCCCACCGAAAACGGACCAACCATCGTGTCTTTTTTCTCTTTCGTGCACCCAACATTCACGGAGCTCGATGCCGATTTCAAGGTGTGGTTGTACATGTGCTAGGCTGTTGGGCAGCATGTTGGTGGCTCGCCGCCGTGTCATCGGCAACGGTGAATGAAACTCCTGCCCAACAACGCCGGCTTGCCCTTGAACGAATTTTTAGAACAAGAACCGATTCATATTAGAAAAAGAAAACGCAAAGCGAGTGAGCGAGTGAGCGAGCGAGGTCCGGCCCCAGAAAAACCATGACGTCTGCCACCTGCAGAGCTCCGATCCCCTTCCAGCCCAGCCGGCCTCGACGCACGGCGACGTCTTGCGCATGGTCAGGGCCGCTCTCAAGTCGACGATTAGGGATCGATACAGAGGGGGCGATGGGGGCAGCCGGAGAAACGGACCGATGATGGCGACAGCAGGACCGACGGTGGCGGCGTTTCGGTGGCAAACAAGCGAGATCGGAGGCAGCAGAGCGCTCGGGAAGGCCCATCGGCATGGCTACTCTAGGTTACCGCGCACGCCTGTTGAGGCCACGCAGGCCATCAAGGCTTGGGGTGGGAACATGACCAACACTTCAGACGGCTAAAAATGGACGAATATCGATACGCGTGTCTAATCTGGCCACCGAGCCCGTTGCCTGAGATTAAGGCCGAGGAGTGCCAAGAATTCCCTAGCTTGCTTTTCCCCTAGCCTCGCCAATGCAAAAAAAAAAGGGTTGGATGATAAATGAGAATTATAAATGAAAAAGCAACCTCCGATTTACGGACAGGCCTAGGGCGATTCACACCACTCACACTACCTTGCAATGCTTGGCACCTCGACGACGACGGGTTACGGTCCGGCCGACGCAAGGCTGGCGCAGAGGCGGACGTAGCACGCCGACGCGGTCGAGGTTGCGGTTACCAGGTAGGGTTAGCGGCTGCTTGGCAGTGCGCGATGCTCTTTCGACGGGCTAATTAGACGAGCTGTCATACATATGAGGGCGAGGGCAAGGGGCAGAGCAAGCCATTGTCAAGCGTCTAGGTTGTCGTCAGCCTGGGCGCCCTCGCTGCTGTCGCCGTGGGGAACGGGTGTGCCGACGGTGACGAGCTGGCTGAGAATTGTTTATCGGAAACACGCCCGGGGCAACGGCCGCGCCGATGGCTACTTTTATTTAGAGATATATATATATATATATATATATAGTTGTATTTCTACAGTATTCGCCCTTTGTTGCCTTTGGTTTGGTGGTGGCTTTGACGTTGCATTGATTACACTAACGTCTGCTCATCTTGCTTTGGCCCCATTTCTGCCAAGCCACGCCCCGCACCGTTTCGGTAACAACGGCGAGGAGCAAGAGCAGCAGCAGCAGCAGCAGCAAAACGAGGACCAGCCAACATCGCCCAGCTTACCAGGAACGTTGCCGCTGGTTTTCGTTCGAGAGCCAGCCAAGTGTAAGTGGTGGTAGACCTAGTCGGCTTGGCTTCCCCCCGCGGGTGCCCTCTCGCCTCCTCTCGCCTCTGGTCCCGGACCCCAAGGCACCCGAGCGTTGCAAACGGCGGGGCTAAACCTCGCTCCGGTCCACCGTCCCTCCAAATATAACTTCCTCGTTGTTGTGCCCCCGTACAGCATCCCCCTTTGCAACCGCCCTCTCTCGAGCCTCTCTCCACCAGCATCCTCTTCCTCACTCTTCCCTTCCCCACCCCCCCGGCATCTCCATTGATACGCGGCCCGTTCTACTGCGATCGGAACGGCGATCGACACTGGGGCAGGGAACCCTCGGAGCCTGCAGCAGCCTGATTGGGCATCCGAGACGGCCCTTTTCCCCACTGCCCACCTATCGGTCGAACCGTCCAGCTGCTTTTCCCTCGACGAGCGTCGCGCCGCCCGCCATCCTGCAGGGCAGAGGCTCTAGCGTTTGTTCCCCATTGACCGAGAGGTTCATTTGATCGCTGGCGAGTCCACCGTCTTCGAGCAACCCACGCTTCGTCCACCACCCCCTCCTTGCCGCGAGGGGCGAGCAAGCGCAGCGATATCGGGACACGCTTTTGGCCGTGACTTCCACTTCCCGCCAACGGCGGCTCCCTTCTCCGTCGCTGCCCTCGCCAGCGCACCGACACAATGACCACCTTCGTCCGCCGCATCGTCTCGGGCCAAAAGGCCCGCTTCCACGACCCCATTCTCTCGCTGGACCTCGACCTGGTCTACGTGACCGACAACATCGTCATCATGGGCTTCCCCGCCTCGGGCGTCGCGTCCCTCTACCGCAACAGTCGCTCCTCGGTCCGCAAGTTCCTCGACCACCGCCACGAGGACATGTACCGCATCTACAACTTCTGCCCGCTCACCGAGAACAGCTACGACCCCGAGTACTTTTACAACCGCGTCTCGAGGTACCCGTTCCCGGACCACCACGTGCCGCCGCTCTCGATGATCCCGCTCTTCGTGGCCGACATGACCGAGTGGCTCGAGTCGGATCCGGACAATGTCGCCGTGATCCACTGCAAGGCCGGCAAGGGGCGGAGCGGCACGATGACGTGCTGCTACCTCATCTCGCTGCCGTTCTTGCCGAACCCGCCGCAGTCATTGCGCAACTACAGCGACCTCAAGCGGCCCACGTCGCCGCCGCCGGCCGAGAGGAGCGAGGCCAACGGGCGCTACTGGGAAGGCGCGGGACATTGGCGCTTCCCGACCGACGGCTCCGACGCGTCGTCGTCGTCGGCGTCCGCATCGCCGCCGTACAAGCAGCCGGGCCACGACGACCAGTGCGAGGAGCTCACCGCGAAGCTGCAGGCCGTCTTTGCGCTCCATACGGCCCGCCGCATGAAGCCGGCGGCGGCTCAAGCCTCCACCCAGGCGCTTGGAAAACGGTCGTTCTCGAACCTCTTCAGCTTGGCTTCGAGCAGGAACGCGAGCCAGCTCGACTTTCCCGAGGCCCGATCCCCCTACTCGCCCACCCAGAAGCGGACGCTCGGGGCGACGCCGGCGGGCCGGTCGTGCGACGCCCTCAACCTCTTCCCGCCGGCAGCCATGCTGCCCGGGTCGATGTCGTCGGCCTCGCTCGCTGAACCGTTCCAGAGCCAGCGGCTGTCGCAGTCGAGGTCGAGCTTCGCCCTCAACCAAAACACCGAGGATCACGGCAGCAGCAAGGAGCCCAAGATGGGCGTCTCGATCCCGTCGCAGCGCCGCTGGGTGGGCTACTGGGCGCGGATGCTGGCGGGCCAAGACGCGCGCCTCTCGATCGCCCACCCGTACGCCAAGCCGCCGCGCCGCAAGATCCGCATCACCCGCATCACCGTCGACCGCGGCGTCAGCAGCGACGTCAAGACGCCGGCCGGCCTCACGAACCGCGTGGTGCCGCACGCCGACTCGCTCTCGATCCAGCTGGCGCGCCACCCGGACGCCATGGTCGACCGCCTCGAGCGGTGGGAGCGCGGCGCTCGGCGGCGCAACCGCGCCTTTGGTCCCCACGATCCGTCACTGAACGCCTCCGACCTCGACCTCGACACGCAAAAGCAAAAGGAGCACCTCAAGACTCTGCGGCGCAACGCGCAGAGCCTCCGGAAGTGGTCGGGCGAACCCTATCAGCCTTCCAAGACGGGTGCCGAGGCGATCGGCAACTGGGGCATCAACGTCAACGCCGAGGCGGACACCGCGCGCAACTTTGAGTGGAACGACGCCAGCTACGAGGACGAAAAGAGCCTACACTACTTCAGCCTCGTACCCGAGCAGGACCGGTGCCTGATCGGTCCGATCGGCTCCGACGACGCCTCCTCCGAGGATGGGGCTTCAGCCGGCGCGGCCAAGGAACAGTTCTGGCGGTACAGCTTCCTCCCGCAGGAGCAGGACGGCAAGGGCCGGAAGCACTCGCAGGCGAGCTGTGACTCGGGCTACCTCTCGGGCTCCGCTGAACATGCCGGAGCGGATCCTCAGCGGTCGAGGGCCAGCGTCAGCGCAGACCGAAACGGAGGCGATGACGGCGACGCCCGGTCGACGGGCTACCTCGACCCCAGCAGAGCGTCTCTATCTCCCAGAAAGGCGCCGTCACTGCTGCGCCGGGCGTCGCACTCGCTGATCCGCTCCGTCTCGCGGTCGAGTAGCAAGGTGCGCGGCGAGTCGGCGTCCTTTGAGGCGGCCAGCACGGCCAACGAGCCCATCACCACGCCGCCGTCGGCAGAGGGCTACGATGCTACCGAAGGGCTCGCTGGGCACGGCGTGGGCCAGATACTGGACGCCGACCGCGAGGTGATGGTCAAGATCCTGGTCGGGCGCACGGGCAACAAGCACGCCAAGCTCCCCGACCTGGCCGCGGTGGGGTGGGTGTGGCTGATCCCTTCGTTTGAGGATCCGGTATCCTCACAAAAGGGCGGCCGACCGCGGGTGGGAAGCCGTACCATGGTGCGCTTCGAGAGCGACGAGATCGACTTTCGCAAGGACCCGATCGGCGTGGTAGGCGTCGAGGTGGAGTGGGAGTGGGTCGATGTGGGCGATGCGGACCTGTACGACGACGAGGACAAGGAGGAGGTGGCCGACGAGGTGGTCGATGACGAGCCAACGACGGAGACGGCGTTCCAAGGGGTGCCGGCCGCGAAGCTGCGGTCAATATTCCACCCGGCGGCCAACCGATAGACTGGATGCCGGGAGTGTTTTGTACAAAAAGAATCGTGGTCTCCCCCTCTATCAAGGAGATTGCCGGGGGGGTGGGGAAGGGAAGAG
>JALNIF010004454.1:0-28811 GCA_026284005.1 Thecaphora frezii | reverse complement strand
GCAGCGGCGGTGACGCGGAGGGGAAGCTGGGCGACTTTTGGCTGGTCGTGCTCGAGGTGCACAACACGTTTTCAGAGCGGCACGTCTACATCCTCGAGTCTGGCGTCGGCGAAGACTGTCCCAGCGGGCTCGCCGATACCGTCGTGGGCTCCGCCAAGAGGAAAGGATACGACCACCAATGGACGTTTGCGAGGTCATTCCACGTGTCTCCCTTTAACGATCGCGGCGGTTACTACCGGCTGTTTTTGCGCGAGCCATTTCCCAACGGTACGACGACGGAGCCGTTTGTGCTGGGCATCCACTTACTCCTGCTTGTTGAGTCAGACCGTCCCGGTGCTGGCGCGATCGGAGCGGCAGGCTCGCCTTTTCGTCTGGAAAAGAAGCTGATGGCGTCGCTCGACTCGTATCCGGAGACACACGAGCGGCGCGTGATGCCGCTCACCGCGCTGCACCTCTACGCGGCGCTGCTGCGCCAACCGCTGGACCTATTTCTCACGTTTGCCAGGATCCTCTTCCAAGCGGCCAAGCTGCACTTTTTCAAGAAGCTGGACGCTTTTGGTCGGCCGGACATGGTGCAGGAATGGGAAGCCGACGAGTTTGCAGCGTCACAGCAGCAGTGGGACGGTACGGGACCTCCGCCTCCGCTCAACCCGATCCAGCCCCACCGCGTTCTGGCGCACGGTGGCGCGGATCGGAAAAGCGCTGCGACGACGAGACCGGCGGGTGGCCTGTTTTACCCGGCCCATGCCTTTGCCGAGGAGACGGCCAAGCGGCAGCTCGAGAGGTTTGCGAAGAAGCGGATCGACCAGCTGCAGACCGAAGATGCGGAGTACTCGTGGTCGCTGCGCGTCGTCAACCGGGATCCGGCCGATGCGGCACTCGACATTCAGCCGGATGCAACATCGCTCAATGGTGACGGCCTAGGGAAGGGGGCGAAGCGAAAGGCGGAGCTGGTGCTCTACACGCGTTCCGGTAGCGTCTATACGGATCTGGTGCAGTTTGGAGATGCGCGGCTGGTGCGCCTGGTGGGATCGCTGGTGGGGCATCGGTGGGGCGTCAATGACGTCGAGCTGTTTGAACGCTTCTTTGGAATGACGCCGGGAGCTGCGAGTCGCGGGAAAGTGGTAGATGGCGGCGGTGGGGCGAGCCGGTGCGGCGCTTGGATTCAGAAGGTGCGAAGGTGGCACCTAGCGTGGATGCTGCGCCGCGCCATCGACGTGGATCGGAGCATCGGGGGCGGTGTAGACGAGGCGCGGGAGACGCTGCAGAAGTTGATCGGTACGCCTTCCCTGGCTGAAGGTGGATGTGCGCTAGACGGCGCAAACCCGCCGTGGTCGGTACTGGCGACGGTGCTAGCGGGATACGTGGCGGCGGTGGGCGAGGAAAGAGCTTTCCGCCTCCTGGGTGCAAGGTACGTTGAGGGAACGGAACCGTGGCTTGAGCTCCAGCGGGGTGTTGCGCTGGTGCGCGATGGGAAGATGCTGGTGCCGTCGTGGGATACGAAGTTGGGGAGCGTGAGGAGAGCGTGAGGTGGGGTGTGCGAGAGTTGGGTGGTGGTGGGGATAGAGGTGTGGCTAGAGTGTGAGGTGGACGGTGTAACTAGGTCGAGACGGATAGTCCATGGATGGAATTTACTCTCCTTTCTATCTTCTTCCACTATTCACTCGGAAGAGACCGTGACCTCTTCAATCACCACATCCGTTTCATGGGCAGTCGTACTACCTCGCCTGCGTCCCCCATTCCTTACATCTGAGGGCTGTGGCGACTCCTGGCCTTGCCCCGTTCTTGTCTAACCTGGCACGTCTGGCAAGGTGGGGTTGACTATCTTTTTTCAAGGTTGAAGGCGTACTGTGCTTTCGAAGCTAGGATGAGTTGGCTACGTTCGGCGCCGGGGCTGGTGCGGCTTGTCTTGAATGGCGAGGCAGCGCGCCATGTGAGAGCGATGAGGTGGCGGTGAAAGGCGGACCGTCTCGAAAACCAGGAGAACGCGTTCCACTCTTCTGTTGCACCGACACGAAGTCGGCGTGAGAGTGAGCGAGCCCAGACGCCCTGCCTGCAGACGGTGTGGATCGTGCTATGAGGGAGGGTTTGATGTTTGCTGTTCCAATTGTCAAATGCCAAAGGGGAAGAAAGGGGGATATCTAGATATGTTACATTTCGTACCGTCGTGAGGTTGCGGATATGTAGGAGCGGAAAAGGCGGACATAGAAGGTTAGGTGAAGGCTTGGTGGGGAGGAGGGACTTTAGCAGGCATCGCCAAGCGGGACAAAGAAAAACGGCAGCACCGCCGCAGCATTGACGACGCCGGCGACCCAAAACTTGGTTCCGAGGTTCCCCTGGGCGCGCGATCCGGCGAGGGCTTTGAAGATGCCCGTGTACATCAGGCCTCCAACGTTCCCACCGGCGCCGACGATGCCTGCGACGGCGCCGACGTTCTTGGGCCTCAGGTGGCCGTAGACCGAGTAGCAGGCACCGTTTGCCGCAAAACCGGTGAGGGCGATGAGGACAATGAAGCCAATCACGCCGCCGATGGTGGCGTGGCCGTGGTTGATGTAGAAGCCGAGGCCGATCATCGAAACGCCCTGTAAGCACGATGTAGCCAGCAGCAGCAGCACCTTGGCGCGCAACCCGTAGCGCGCGTAGAGCAGGTCCGAGCAGATACCGCCGATCGGCCGCGCCACGAGGTTGAGCAGGCCGTACGTCGACGCGGCGTACGCGGCGTCGACGGCGGTGAAAGTGCTTGACTGGAACAACGTCGTGATGAGGCCCGGCAGCGCCGCGTCCATGGCCGTCTCGAGGCCAAACGTAAGAAAGTAGCACGAGAAGCACATCCACACGCGCAGATCTGTCAGGATGCGCAAAAACGTCGCCACCGTCAGCGGCTCCGACTGCGCCGTGTCGACCGAGGCCACCTGCTGGGTGGCGTCGCCGCTGTTGCCCGTCGGACGGAAGTCGGCTAGCTTGGCAGGTGCTTTTTCGTTGTCCCGCGTCGCCTGTTGCTGCGCCGCGATCTCGGAGGCGTCGAGCGTCACCTTTTCGCCCTGCGCCACGGCGATCGCCGTACCACTAAAGAGGTGGCGGCGGCTCCATTTTCCCGCCGGGTGGTCCTTGCCGAAGAGGAGGATCATGCCGGCCACGAGCAGCAAGCAGGGCACGGGCACCGTTGGGAAGCAGAGGCGCCACGCCAGGTGGCTCGAATAGCCCGCCTTGACGTAGCGCTCGTACAGCCCAATCATGACGGCCACCGTCACGCCTCCGCCCAGGTTGCCCCAGCCGCCCGAAAACGCATTAGCAGTGCCGACGATCGACTTGTCAAAGAAGGTCGTCGTCCACGCCTGCGTCGGCACGAAGGTGCCGCCGAGGATCGAGATAAAGAAGCGCACCGCCTCAAGCCCGTGGATGTTGGTCACCAGCGCCGCCAGGCCCGACGGGATGGCGCCGAGGATGAGTAGCGTCGCCAGTACCTTGCGCGGACCGAAGCGGTCGCACGCCGGCCCCGCCACTAGCCGCACGATGGCAGTGCCTCCGAGCGACGCCATGTTGGAGTTGGTCACCTGGTCGGCCGTCAGCTTGAGGTCCTTCTTGACCGCCTCGGGTACCAGCGGACTGAAAGCGAACCACGAAAAGAAGGCGGTGAAGAAGCCCAGCGTCGCCAGCCAGAACGCCGTCGAGTAGGGATCCCAGAAGCGGAAAATGGGAAAGGTGAAGCTCTTGCCTGGTAGATCGTGGTAGCGAAACGAAATTTTATCGGCACCCGGCGCGCATCAGCATGAGTCGTTCGGAGATCTTCAATTTTGGCCAGTTTTTCTTTCGGCCCATGTGGCGCAACACTCACCGTTGAGCGGGTTGACGACAGCGCGGCTCCACAATGACGACCACTGGAACTCGTGGTAGCCGTGCTGGTGCATCTCCTTGGCATGCCTCTCCTCTTCGGTCATGTAGTCCTCGGACGTGATGATGCCGCCGGTGTTGGTGCCGATGCGCAGTATCGAAGCCATACCGATGGGTTGGATCTCGCCGTTGTCGCCATCATTGTGTTTAGGATGCGGCCCGTCGCGGATGGCCTCGGTGATCTCGGCGATGTACTTTTCATCCTCCATCGATGGGCTCAGTTTGGGAGTGGGCGTGCTTGGTGGCGACGGCATGGTTGCAAGGGGCAAGGAAGAAGGGGGAGAAAAGGGTCGGCTCGTTGGTATAGTGCAGTTTGAGCGCGAAATAGGCTTAGACGAGGTGATGGTGAGGTCGGCCTTTATGTTGGTGTGCTGCGCAACACGAAGACACGTTGGGTGGAAAATGCGGCTGAAAGGAGGCTTGATGCGCCGGGGAGCTTGGCCAGCTATTTGATATGGAAGAGGCGGGAAATGATTCAAGGCAGTAAAGGGGTCGAAAGCCAAAGGCAAGGAGAGACGAAGCGGAATGCCAAGTCGATGCGGCAACCGAGGCTGAGAACGAGTCAGAGACTGAGATGGCAGCAATGTGGCGAAGCCTAGACCGGGGATTCAGCAGGCGCGGCGGCGGTGATGGGAAACAGCGCCAAGATGAGGGAAGACGATGAAAAGACGGGACGTCAAAGAGCAGTGCACCGCTAAACGATCAAGGCGCTACTTGAGGATGCCGGGGGAATGGCCAAGCAGACCGTGCCAGTTCTTCGAGGATCCAGGTCTGGAAAGGGGACCGCGAGCGTATCAGGCAACCCGTGGCAGGAGATACGGGAAGGATAGGTGCGATAACGATATCCTGAAGCATCCAAGACCCAAGCGTCCGACCGAGCTGATGAGGTTGAGTGTCGGTATCGTTATCAGTTGTTGGCATCGGGATGGCGCTCTAGCATCACAGAAACAGCCAGGGTAGTCAGATGTACGCACATGCATCGCCATCCACGCCTGTGTCCCGAGGTTGGAGCAGCGCCGGCACTCGTCGGAGTCAAGCGGAGAACCCTGCCTGTCCCGTTGGCCGCTGTCATCATATTCGGCTTTGCTTGGCCGTTGTTGCACCCTTTCGCGGGGAAACAAAGGGGGGGAAAGAGGAGCAGAGCTGTTGAGGGGCAGCATGATGAGATGCAGAGGAAGAAGGGATCGAGGAAGAGGCTAGGTGTCGAGCCAGGACGACGGTGGAAAGTTGGTCATCTTCCAATCAGAAGCGGCGTCGCTATCCGTATCTCGCGCTTATCTCGAGTCGAGCCGAGGCGGCAGTGGGGCGTTGAAACGAGGGCCCGAATTTCCCCTGCACTCGGACCTGGGTCCCGGCTGCCCTGTTGGGGAGGCATGACGAGGCCGCCTGGAAATGCCAGCCATTTTGCTGCCGAAGTGTATCACACAGCGACGGTTTTCTGGGGCGGCTTGCTGAGGCAGTGAGGGATGAACAGGCAAGGCAAGGCATGAGGTTAGGGAGCGTAGATCTGGCGTCGTCATACCTGCCATGCCAGCCTGGACTGACGCGGTCATGAAAGCCGCGAGGGAGTTGGCCTTTGTCCTTGGCAAGCATGTGGCATGTTTTCCGTGCTCGCTCCATCTGGCGGTAGAGGGGCGCTGGTGTGACCGCCCGTGTAAGCGGCATGGCTGGAGGACGAGGCGGCGGGGATGCAATATAATCGTATGGCGGGCCTGTGCGGCTTACAAATGGCAGAGGGGCTGTGTGGCATGTCAATCATCCAATCGTACGCCTCTGTTTTGGCGACCTGGTCGGGGACGTGGGGCCGACTTGACGAAGTGTTACTTGGACGTGCGGATTCCTCGGCCCGCCTCGCTGCTTGCCAGGGTTTTGCGGATGCTGTTGCGATTGCGCTGGCTGATGTAGTGCTTATCTTTTGTCGTCTTGTCACGGTCGTGGGATGGAAGGGAGATGCTGGCGGTGCAAATGTCAAGAGGATAGGGCCGCGCAACGGGAAGCGCACCAACACCCAGGCCCGCTATGCAAGAGATAAGGCCTTGGCCACCCAGGTGCACCCCTCTGCTTGTGACTGCGAAAATTAAAACCAAGTTTAAATAAAAACAAACTAGCTATAAAATCCAAATCCAAATCAGCATGGAAACCAAACTAAACCTAAAAAGCCACCACAACACCGAAAACCAAGTATGTACACGTTGCATACCTGGTAAAACTGTCGTGTGCCCAAGAATAGCGCATGCACCATGGTATGTAGTGCTAAGCACCAGCGTGCTTATGCATAATTTTAGTCTTTCGCCCTTATCAGTTGCGATCCGTGATTCTGGCATAACGCGTGGAGCGGAGCTTTGCCTATCATTCTATTCACGATTCGCCCTACTCTCTCAGCCAGCATCCCGCACTTCCGCCCGAGTTGCATGCGCCACTGAGAAATATGAATTTACCATGCAAGCAAGCTCTCCCAACCCTCCCGATAAGACAAGCCAACGGGGTAACGTGCCGCCCGTCCAACCTCCTGGACTCCTCTTCGGCCGACGCAAAGAGCCCCTGCCGAAAGGGCGGACCCGGCATCCTCTGATCACATCACCAACTCACATCGTCCGCCGTCGCCCGAGGGAGGAAAAGACGACGGCCTCACCCGTCTCGGCTCCGTGCCGTGCAGCCCCTTGACCATGCTGCTGCTGTTGCTGCTGGTGGTGGTGGTGGTGGTGGTGGTGGTTTTGAAGCGGAATCGCCGCCACTGACTGCAGTTCGTGCGCGACCTCACGAGCGGCTGTGCGGAATAATATAGTTCGCTGGTGATTGGGCCGAAACATCAAACGATCCTCTCTAGAATACATGCAACTTAAACAGAACCAATGAGGCAAGACAATAAGGACAGACCGGCACATGGGTACAGCATCCAGGCTACCAGTCCAGCGCGCTCTCGCCGCACGACGCCTTCTTTGGCGAGGCGCCCCGTGCCTTGTCCAACGGCGAGCTTCCCTGGGCCGCCTGGCGACGCGCCACCTCGTCGTCGTCCAGCGGGCCGGTGATTTCGATCGAGTGCGACCCGCCGCCCGCTAGCCGGTCCGACTCCTCGGTGGCCTTGCGCAGCATCCACTTGGTCGTCGACAGCACCGCATCCAGCGCCTCGGTCGGTGGGAGCCGCAGGTAGACAGTGTCGGTCACCTCGTCGCCCTTGGCCTCAAACGTCATGATCGAGTAGTCGCCGTCGTTGCAGCTTCCGCCGCCCTCGTCCGCCTGGGCGCTCAGCAGGTAGTTGCGCTTGTGCAGCGGGCATGACACGTAGTCCCTCCCCTGCGCGTCCTCACCCACCAGGCCGTCCGACAGCACAAACGCCCGTCGGTGCGGGCACATGTTTTGCGCCGCCCGCAGCCCACGTCCGGGGATGTGCCAGATGGCGATCTGCACGTCGCCGTACTTGATCGTGGCGCTCGTCGGCGAGTTTGATTGCCGGTCCAGGTCTGACAGCCGGCACACGGGCCGGTACTCCCACGGCGCCGACTGCGCCACGTCAAGCACGCTAAAGTGAAGCGGGCTGCTGTCGCTCGGCCAGTCGGCCGGTCGCTGCTGCTCGCGCTCGCTTATCATCTCCGACACAACCTGCGTCTCGTCGGTGTTGATGAACTGCTTGAAGGCCTTCTTGCGCAGCGGATCACGCACCACGTTAGTCCACTCGCAGTGGTACGTTCCCACCAGCACCTCCATCTCCTTTTCCAGGTCCGAGCAGATGCCCAGCTTGTCGTCGACGATCACCTCCTTGAGGCCCTTGATGCCGCCGGGGAACTTTTCAATCCACCTCGCCGTGCGCTCCAGCTTGTCGGCTGATCGGATGTAAAAGATGATGAAGCGGTCCAGGATCTTGATCGCCTGCCGCTTGGTGACGTCCTCGGCGATCAGCTCGGCGTGCCGCGGCTTGGCGCCACCGTTGCCACCCAGGTAGACGTTCCATCCCTTGGTGGTGGCAATGAGGCCAAAGTCCTTGCCCTGCGCTTCAGCGCACTCGCGCACGCATCCCGAGACGCCGCCCTTGAACTTGTGGGGCGCACGGATGCCCTTGTAGCGCGACTCGAGCTCGTGTGCCAGGCCGACCGAGTCACCGACGCCATAGCGGCACCAGGTGCTGCCGACGCACGACTTGACCGTACGCAGCGCCTTGCCGTACGCGTGGCCGCTCTCGAAGCCGGCTTCGACCAGCATCTCCCAGATCGCCGGCAGGTCCTGCTTTTTGGCGCCAAACATGTCGATCCGCTGGCCGCCGGTGATCTTGGTGTAGAGCTTGAACTTCTCCGCCACCTCGCCGATCGCCTTGAGCCCGGCGGGCGTCACCTCGCCCGCGGGCAGACGCGGCACCACGCTGTATGTTCCGTCGCGCTGGACGTTGGCGAGGTAGCGGTCGTTGGTGTCCTGCGTCTGGCGGAGCGAGGGCTGCATGATCCATTCGTTGTAGAGCGAGCTGAGGATGCTGCCGATGGCCGGACGGCAAGTCTCGCATCCGAGGCTGTTGGACGTCTTGCCCGCCATCTTCATGACGCTCGTGAAATCCTTGAGCTTCTTGAACTTGATGATCTGGTAGAGCTCCTGGCGTGAGTGAGCAAAGTGGGCGCAGAGGTGGTTGGAGAGCTCGACACCCGCCTCCTGGAGCGCCTTGTTGAAGATGCTCGTCGCGAGCGGCACGCAGCCTCCGCAGCCGGAGCCGCACTTGGTGCTGGCCTTCATCTCGCCAAATGACCGGATGCCACCCTCCTTGACGCACTTGACAACGGCGCCCTTGGTGACGTTGTGGCAGCTGCAGATCTGGGCGTCGTCCGGGAGGTCCGCGCCCTCCTCCTCGCCCTCCTTCTTGGCGCCGACGATCAGCTCCGCCGGCGGCTTGTCGATCGGCGAGCCCTTGTTGGTGAGGCTGACGAGCTTGATGTAGTCCTTGACGTCGCCAACCATCATTCCGCCTAGCAGGAACTTGCCGTCGGCCGTGAAGATATATTTCTTGTAGACGTCGGAAAAGGGGTCGCGGTACGTGAGCGCCTTGACCTGCTTCTTGACCTCCTCTGGCGGCGGGATCGCGTCGGCGCCTCGTTTGGCGGCCGCTCGGCCGGCGGTCGGGAGTGGCTTGCTGATCTTGCCCTGGTCGGCGAAAAAGTCGCCAAAGGAGGCTACGTCGACGCCCATCAGCTTGAGCTTGGTGCTGACGTCGGGCGCCTTCATGTCGCGCAGCTGATGGTGGGGGCCCTCGGTCAGGTTAAAGGCGAGCACCTCAGCCATCTCGACGCCCGGCGCGATCAGGCCAAATGTCTGTTCCAGGAACGAGGCGCACTCGCCGATGGCGTAAAGATGGTCGACCGAGGTGCGGAGCTTAGTGTCAACGACGAAGCCGCCGCCGCGCTTGAACGTCTCGGGCGGCGTCGGCGTAATCGAAGCCGCGAGGTCGTCGCGAGCCTTGATTCCGACGGCAAAGACGAGCATGTCGACTTCGAAGCGTTCCTCGGGCTGCCCATCCTTGGCCTCGAGGAGCATCGCTGTGAGCCGATCGGATTCATCCCAGTCGAGATCCCTGACCCTCGCCTGTAGGAGCACCTGCACGCCGAGATCCTTGACTTTTTCGAGCACCATGGTGCCGCCGTCCTGGTCCAGCTGCCTGCTCAGGACCCAACGGTTGCGCTCGACCAAGACGACCTGGTCGATCTCTTCAAGGTCGAGCAGCGCCTTGGCCGCCTCGAGGCCGAGCAATCCGCCGCCGATGACGGCGGCCTTGCGTACGCGACGTCCAAGCGTCTTGGGCGCATCGACAGCGTAGCCGATGATGTCGTCGAGGTCCTGGATGCTCCGGTAGACAAAGGTGCCCTTGGTCTCAAAGAATCGCTTGCGCGAAATGTAGGGTGGGAGCGCCGCATTGGATCCGGTGGCGAGGATGCATTCGTCGTATTCAACCTCGACGCCCTTGGCCGTCTTGATGACCTTGGCCTGCGCGTCGATGGCGACGACGGGGTCGGATGTGTGGTAGGTGAGTTTACCCTTGGCGTGCGAGGAGTACCAGGCGAGCGGGTTGAGGTAGAGGGCTTCGATGCTTCGGTTGGTAAAGTACTGGGTGAGGCCGACGCGGTTGTAGGCAATGTGCGGCTCTTCACCAAAGACGGTAATGCGCCACTCATCCCTGCCGCCGTCGAGGTCATACTTGAGCAGTTTTTCGATAAAAGCGATGCCGACCATGCCAAGGCCCACTACGACGGCATGCTTTTTTGCGGATCCAGAGGCGGGAGTGACCGGGCCGGGCGTGGTCGCTCTTGTGGTGGGCGCCCTGTCGTGTTCGGAATAGGAGCTCGAAGAGGATGTGGGGAAAGAGTCTTCGAGCGCGTAGGCCACCTCTGTCGGGACGGGTGCCATTCTGGCGGTTACGCTAAGAGTGAGCCTAGATAGGTGTTACTTGAAGGTGACAGCGCCGTTGAGTGGCAAGAACGAGGACGGTGCGCAATTGTTGGAGCGGAAGAGAAGGCTGGGAAGGGAAGGTCGCGGGATGGAAGGGGGACGGCCTCGGAGGATGGCTGAGGGAAGAGGTCGATGATGGATGTAGTGCAGAGGAAAGGTGGCAAGGGAAGCCTCGTTGGGGTCTTTGAGAAGGAGCCGGAGCGAGCTTGAAGCTGGGCTTCGATCTGTCTTTGATAAAAACCTCCAAGGTTTGAGGGCCAAAGGTCCCGGAGGCTCAAGCTTCAAGGGTCTTGGGTCGTCCAAATGTGAGTGTTGTAGGTCGAGGGGCAGACGGGGGCCAACGCTCTAATCCAAGCTGATCCCACGGTGCGAGAGCCAATCAGGACTGGGAACGAAAAGAGCAGGCCTAACATGGCTGTAATTGCGACTACTTACCGTTCTGCTGCTCCTTGATACTCCCGGAACACAACGACGCCGCTCGAGACGACGGGGGAAAGCGGACCGAGCAGGGGCCATGCGATCAAGATTACAAGGCCGGGCGATAGATTGCCGGAACGCCTCTTGATCAAGGTTTGCGGGACGTTGCTGCGTCGTTTTTGTCTGGTTGCGTCGACACCAGGGGCCGTCTCTGGTCGACGGGCACCCGTCCGGTCTGGATGTCGAGGTTGGGCCTCCATGCCGTTGCAATCAGCATGAAAACACCCAAACCACTTGGGCTGTTGAAGTCTTTGGTCAGTTGGCAGAACGATTTAAAAAAAACAGTGGTGTGAATACCACATACATCAAATCAGGATTCCACCCAGTGATGGCTGATGGCTGATGGTTGACAAGGGGGAAATGGGTGCGGGTGAGGGTGGTGAGGATGTTGGGAGGATGGTGGTGCGCTGCGGCTGCGGTGTTATCAGAAGCGCGTGATTGGTGCAAAGGCAGCCAACGCCAACGAGATAAGACTGATAGTGGAAGCCGCCGCTCAGAAACCCAGGTAGCCACGACGAATTAAGAATGATGTACGTGAGTAGTGTAAGTGGGAAACCAGCGCGGATACGATACGTGTGGATTCTTGCTACATATGTGTGAGTGGCGGGTAGTAGTGCTGATTGTCGGTGCGCGGTAAGCTGATGGCATCGTCGTCACTTGTGCTGCATATGTCAAGTGGGTGACGGCTGATGAACTACACTATCTACTTGCTGATAAGCAGCCGAGCATTCATGCCGGCTAGAGCTGTCTCTATGCATCTCTTATCTTTCTGGGCGTAGGTGCAACCACGACGCCAAACGCCCCACCAATTAATCGATTCACCACCAACCAGCGGAAACGCACCCCACAGCCAGCCTGATGCAGCCCGTCGCAACGGCGGCGGCGAGCGGAGATGAGGTGACGACGGGCGACGGGCGACGGGCGACGGGCGACGGGCGACGGGCCGCCACCAGTTGAAAGAGCACACTACATACATACACCCTGTCTGATGTGATAAGGATTTGCAAGCTGAATGCGTTTAAGCTTCTTATTGTGAATCGTGATTGCGTGCGTATAACTGTGGCTAAGACTTTGGTATTTGGCTGTGCCTCGTGTGGGTGCGCACACGGAGCGAACTGTGAATGTTAAATGCGAATCACATTCGAATGTGCGAATCGTACTAGACGCCGAAACAAGGCCGGCAGCGGCTGGCGATAGTTATCGGCCTGGGTTATGTTGGATGGTGTTAGAGCTGTCGCAACATGTGATGATTTGGATATGCCAGCTTTTGTGCAGTTGGTCCTCAAATCATCGCATGCAACGCGCAACCCTCGTCGCAGCGCAGCAGTTGATCAAGAGCGTACGAGGGCAGTATGAGTAGGAGTCGCTCTGCCCCTGATCCCTGTTGTGCGCCTCGTTAATAAATTAGCAACTATGTAGTGTATAACTCGATTCATTTTATTGCGCTCTCTGCGCACTTACGACTCTTAACTGCTTGCCATGCGCGCCATGCGGCCTCGACACGCAAATCTCATCGCAGCAGCCCCGTCGGCGAGTTGGCCTTTGTATCAACGTGGCACCGCAACCAGCAGCACTCCCATCTGCATCCCGTCTGCATTCATTTGTACTGCATACTAAGACTCTCTACTCGACTGCCTCCCGCCCCGCCATCCGACCCATTCTTATTCTTCGCGCAGCACACGGCGCACCCGGCGTCCATCATCCATGCCGTCGCCTTCCCGCGGGCTCGCTTGCTTATCTCCATCTCTCCTTTGGTCTGGGCCTCGCTCCCTCTCATCTCGCCGCAGTCCTGAGTGATGGCCATGCAGCTCAGCCTCCCTCCCGTTGGCCTCGGCCTAGCTGCACCCTTCACCTTGGTTTCTTCTTTGCTCTCCACGACGCTTCCCCCCACCCTCCCCTTCCCAAGGCCTCGCCGTGTTCCCCGCTTCCTTCCCCGCACGGCAGCCATCCTTGTCGTTCCCCGCACCCGCACTCGCCCTCTTCACTCACGCCCTACGTCCAGCACACACCTCTTCCTGGCCCCTGCATCTTTCCCACATCCACTCGACCTTGGTGGGTACCACCCCTTTGCCGCTTCTGTTCTTCGATTCCCTGTCAAGTTCAAACTCCTCCCTTTCGGCCCTCTTTTCCTTGCACGGCGATCCCCTTTAACGTATCATCATCGTCTCTCCTCCCGCAACGTGCCTTCAAAAACACCAGCTGGGACCCTGAACGGCCGTCACGATACTACCCTCGCGCAGCCAAAAGATGCTCTCTTCGCAATCGCTGTCCATCTCTTCCCGCCAGAGTCGCGACGAAGACGATTCCCTCTCGTCGTCCCCCTCATCTTCCCCCGTCACAACACCAGAGCCTGCGAGCCCGGCACTACGATCGCAAAAAGAGGCCGACCTCGAGCCCGTCGACCTTTTTGCCCCGCAGAGCGTGTACGACGAGAGCCGCCTACCCAAGATCCCGCACGCCGAGGCCGTCCGGCCGCTCGCCATCGATGCCCAGACGCCCGACAGCTGGATCGCGCGCGACGAGCGCATGATCCGCCTCACGGGCAAGCACCCCTGCAACGTCGAGGCGCCGCTCGCCGCCCTCTTCAACAAGGGTTTCCTTACGCCGCAAAACCTCTTTTACGTGCGCAGCCATGGCGACACGCCGCGCGTCTCTCCGCAGCAGGCCTCCGAGTGGAAGCTCCGCATCCACGGCCTCGTCGACTGCGAGGTCGAGCTGAGCATCGACGACCTAAAGCAAAAGTTCCCCACCGTCACCCTCCCCATCACGCTCGTATGCGCCGGAAACCGTCGCAAGGAGCAAAACATGGTCGCAAAGGGCCTCGGCTTCAACTGGGGCGCCGCTGGCGTCTCGACGGGCCTCTTTACCGGCGTCTACCTTGCCGACATCCTCGAATACTGCCGGCCCAAGCGACCGCTCTACTCGTCCTACCCATCCTACGACACTCCCGTACCGGGGCGGGCGCGGCACGTCATCTTTGAAGGCGCCGACCAGCTCCCCAAGGGCAAGTACGGCACCTCGCAGCGCCTCAACTGGGCCATGGACCGGAGCAAGGGCATGCTCATCGCATGGGGCCTCAACGGCGAGGACCTCAGCCCGGACCACGGCTACCCGCTCCGCCTCGTCGTGCCCGGCCAGATTGGCGGTCGGATGGTCAAGTGGCTCAACCGCATCGAGGTGTCGGACCGCGAGTCGCAGCACTACCTCCACTTTTTCGACAACAAGCTCCTCCCCACCGAAGTGTCGGCGGACCAGGCGCGCAACGAGGACAAGTGGTGGTACGACCCCAAGTATATCATCAACGAGCTCAACGTCAACGCTGCCATCTGCTCGCCCGACCACAATGACGTCGTCCGCCTCGACCCTGCCGCCACCGAGTCGCAGCCGCAGCGGCTACCCATCCAGGGTTACGCCTACACCGGCGGCGGTCGCCGCATCACGCGGGTCGAGGTGTCGCTCGACGACGGCAAGTCATGGAAGCTGGCCGAGATCGACTATCCCGAGGACCTCTACCGCCTCTTCCCGATCCAGGGCCACCCGTACTTTGGCACGCTCGACCTCAGCATGACCGAGATGAGCTTTTCGTGGTGCTTCTGGAGGCTCGACGTCGACCTCCAGCGCCAAATCATCGAGGACGACGTCCGCGTCATTTCGGTGCGCGCCATGGACGAGAGTCTGCAGACGATGCCGCGCGACATGTACTGGAACGCCACCTCGATGATGAACTCGTGGTGGTTCCGCGTCGCCGTCCACCGCGAGGACGACGGCAAGGCCGTCCGCTTCGAGCACCCCACGCTCGCCGGCAACGCCGCCGGCGGTTGGATGCAAAGGCTCAACGAGGCCGGCGCCAGCTCGCGCTACCCCGTGTTTGGCGAGGCTAAGGACTCGGGCTCGGGCCCGACCGACGCCGGTCCGGGCAGCTCGGCGGCGGCGACGGCGGCAATGGCCGGCGCCTCGTCCTCGACCCAGGCGGTCGACGTCAACGCCCTCATGAGGGACGCCGCCAAGGTCGACACCGTCGTCTCGGCCGCCGAGTTCGCCAAGCACGCCGATCCCGAGGGGCCCGAGCCGTGGTTCGTCGTCAACGGACACATCTACGACGGCACCGGCTTCCTGCGGGACCACCCGGGCGGCGACCAGAGCATCCGCCTTGTGGCGGGCGACGACGCGACCGAGGACTTTATGGCCATCCACTCGATCGACGCCAAGAAAATGATGCGCGACTTCCATGTCGGCAGGCTAGAAGCCTTGGAAGGCGGCAGTTCGCCGTCGTTGAGCAAGGCCGGAGCGGACGGATTCGAGGCCGAGGCGGCGCCCGAGGACCCTTCGAAGCCGTTCTTGGAGCCGAAGCGGTGGAAGCAGACGCGGCTGGTGAGCAAGACGGTCGTTTCGCCCGACTCGCGCATCTTTCGCTTCGCGCTGGGCCACGAGACGCAGGCGTGCGGCCTGCCGGTCGGGCAGCACGTATTTTTGCGGGTCAAGAAGCGCAACCCCAAGACGGGCGAGATCGAGACGGTGCAGCGCGCCTACACGCCTTACAGCGGCAACAGCCAGTTGGGCTACCTCGACATCCTGATCAAGGTCTACTTCCCGCTGCCCGGCGTGAACGGTGGCCCGGCGTTCGAAGGTGGCAAGATGACGATGGCGCTCGAGACGATCCCGCTCGACGCGTCCGCTGTCGAAAGTGGCGACGTCGAGATCGAGCTCAAGGGCCCGCTCGGATCCTTTACCTACCTCGGCGCCAACCAGATCCGGTGGAAACCGACCGACCGCATCCGCACGGTGCGACGACTGGCCATGATTGCGGGCGGAAGCGGCATCACGCCCATCTGGAGCACGCTCAAGGCCATCGCCGACGAGTACCTGCAGGCCAAGACGTCGGGCGCCGAGAGGAGACCCATCGACATCTCGCTCGTCTACGGCAACCGCACCGAGGTCGACATTCTGGCGCGCGCAGAGCTGCAGCACCTCGTCGCTATTATGGACGGCCACCTGCGGATCTCGCACTTCCTCAGCGCCCCCGAAGGCCTCGGGAAGTGGACGGGCGAGCGCGGTCGCGTCGACCTGGCGGCGCTGCGAAAACACCTGCCCCATCCGCCGCCGAAGGCGTCGCTCGAACCGGACGCGGTGCTTGAAGATACCCTTGCCCTCGTCTGCGGACCGCCGCCCATGGAGAAGTCGGTCAGAGAATCACTGGCCACCCTCGGGTGGGACATCGATCGCACCGTCGTCTTCTTTTGAGTTTTTCATCTTTATCCCCCACGCTACACCGTCGCGTCCCCATCTTGTAGAGTATTTTTATCTCGGCCTTGCCTTGTTGCGTCACGCATGTAAAGAGGAACAATCAGCAATACGTCGCCGCTGGACTGGAGTGAGTCGTGTTCCGGTATGTGGTGAGAGGAATTGGCAGACCCCCGCGTGGCTATAAGGTGTCGACTTGTCCTTGGGAGGCGTTCCGGTAACATGTTCGACCACGCGGCATCGGAAGTGGAAGAAACTCTGAGGTCGACGAGTCGGCGGAACAGAAAGCAAGCATACATCTGTTTTTTTTTAAATAAAATAAAAAAAAGTAAAAGGGGCAAAAAAGAACAGTTTGAAGCGTTTTTCCGAGCGCGCTTTCAAGCCGGGATTCTTACAGGAACCCACTTGGCTCCCTCTTCGCCCTTGGATCCCAGGGATACGTGCAGCCGAGGTACGAGTGGTGAAGTGCTCGGGCAACCGACTCCTTCGGGCCCTTAGGCCAGATCATTCCGGCTCCGTGGAGCTGGCGACGCACTTGTGTTACTCGCCGTGCGGTCACCCGTTGCCGGGCGGGCGCAATGTCGGCGAACCCTCGGCCATCCCCAGGAAGGACAAGATTAATGGGGCGCGCTCGGAGTGCTTCATCCCGTGGATGCACCCGTTACAGGTGATGGTTAAGAGCATAGAACTATTAATTTGAAAAGGCGTCAAGGCATCGACGAGTTTTGCAGGTGTTTGGAGACGCGATTTCCAACCTTTTTCGTTGCAATTTTGCTAACCTGTTTTGTGTGGTTGGACTTCTGACTTTACGCTTGCAATGCGATTTCGTTGTCCTTCGGCCGTATAATGGCAGGGGTGGCTATTGAACGGCTGGTAAAGCTACGCTGCTTTCCCCCTTTGCCTATGCTCCTCCCGATGAAAGGCAGCCGCCATCCGGCGCTGCAGAGGTAGATCGCTTCCAGAGGCCGTGGGAGGGCCAAGAATCCGCGTGAGGCTCTGATCGTTATGGCAGGCCTCGGCATCGGCACGAGCGGGGGCTAGACGGGGATAGAGTTGATAAGTAAGCTAAGGGCAACGGCGTTAGGGAGGCGGTTCACGTTGCGCGTCGACGGGTTGCAAGCGACGTTGCTGCTAAAAGTGGCGATTGGCGCGGGTGCAAGCAGCTAAAAATGAGCGCAAGTGATAAGTGAGTCAAGTGACCAACACAGAGTGGGCTAAGAAAATTGGTGGGGAGCTGGCGCGTGAGAAAGCGGCTTTTTGCTTGTTACGCATTAGCTCGTAGCTGGTTAGTTGAATGCATTGCTTTGCTGCAGGAGGCGTAGCTGCAGCCAAGCGGGATCGCTGTGAATAACAACCCCCCTTGGCAGAGGCATTCACATTTACGGCTGTTGCATGGTGTTGTGATTGCTGCAGTGATTGCTGTAGTGATTCGTATGCCCACTCGTATTGTGGCTGGCATTGCCTACATGTAGACATTACGATTTCTGCTTGGCCAAAGCGCACACATCGCCATGCTTTGCGCGTCGGGCGAGGCAGCTCACTCGCCACCTCTCACCTCCCATACTCACTCCCACACCCTCAGACGCACCCGCTCTCCAACTACAGTACTCTACCATCACCGAAAGCGTCTGGCAGGCCGCCGATGCACGCCATCCAGCCAGCCGCACAAATACGCCGAGGGGCCCGCTGCAAAACCAACCAGTGCCTTGCTATGTCAGATCCTCCGGTACGCCGTCCTCCAGCGCACAAACGAGACCAGCCTTCACCCTACGTACTGTTAGCTGTCGGTTGCTCTATCCGAGGCAAGCATTGTCATCCCAAAGCGATGTCGATCCCACCCATTCGAGTCGCCCTTCCCCCTGCCCTCCGCTACAGTATCTCGCTTGCCCCCTCCCCGTTTTTGCCCTCATCTGCACATGGCGATGATTGACAAAGACCGAAGCACTAGGCTGCTGGCTATGTAGCTGCTGTTCCTTTGCCCCGCGATGCGTGGCCGCACGAGTGTGTTGACAAGGCCCCTCGAAATGCCTCGCCAACCCGCAAAGCGACGCAGCCAACCATCCCCGAGTCGCTGCTCCAGATGCCAGGTGCGCTCACCCTGGCCAGCCACTCAGCCATCGATGTCTTGCAGAAGCGCCCGTCCCCGACAGCAAGGTAAGACCAAGCCAAGGCAAGGTGCGAGACCCGTGCTCTCAATACTGCACTACCACCCATGCACGCCTTGGCACTCGTCTCGCTTGCCTGTCTTGCTCGGCCACAGCCTCGACCCATACCACTGCCCTGAACCGTTCGGGCCCAGCTGGCATCTGGGAGCCTCGCAAACAGAGCTTTGTCTTTGCCGATTGAAACTACGCCATCAGCGCTGCACCCGGCTCTCTTCGTCCTGTGGGGGTCTCTCTGGAAGGCCCAACATCCCAACGCAGCCCCAAAACTCTGCACCCGTCAATCATGTCACGGATCATCATGTGCTGCCATGGATTTCATTGATGCCTGCGAGACGCTTCAGTGCCCCGCAGTATGCCGCCAAAGGGAGGCGGACAGGGGCGAGGACCTCTGGCGCTAAGTCGTCCGGTCTCACGAGGCTAGTGGTAGACCCGTCCCCCGAGTGTCCCGCCTGCCCCTCCTGCCTCCGGTCTTGCTAGGCTCACTACTCACTCGGCAAACTCCTCGTAACACATGACTGGTCGTCGCACAAATCTTTGCATGCCTCAGCTGGATGCTTAAAACGTAGCACTGGTCGACGGACCCGTTTCCCTCCCCTCCTTTCCTCACACCACCCTCCCTCTCCCTCCCTTCCTCTACGGCACTGGGATCCGCAATGGTTGCTATCAAGGTTTCTGTCCTCGTCGCCGCGGCTGCACTCGTCTCGACAGCCCAGGCGCAGAACAAGCCCACCTTCAAGATCAACGCTCTCCCCGACAAGTGGGAGGCGGGTCAGGTCGGCTCGAACCAGTGCAAGCAGTGGGGCGAGTCGTCGCCCAACTCGATGTGCCAGAACGTGTTTGTCAACTCGGCCGACGACTTCTGCCTGTTCGCGCCCTACGTGCCCGGCTCGACGATCGGCAACGAAGAGGAGCGCACCATCGCCTACTGCACCAGCTCGGGCTACGGCACGCGCGTCTTCCCGCGGGGCACCATCCGGGGTGCCCAGTTCCTCAAGACGCCCGACTACATCCAGGTCACGGGCTACGGCGACTTTACCAAGATCGGTATTCAGGCGGGCGACCAGGGCGGCGAGCTCGACCCGCACGGCGCCACGGGAGCCGGCAACCCGGCAGGCGGCCTGGTGTTTTCGCGCAACGTCAAAGGCAAGGAGGGACGATGGGTGCAGATCAAGGAGTGGAACAACTTTATGTCGGCCACACAGTTCTCGATCCGCGCCGCCTACGGCCCTCACCGGCGCGAATATGCGCCGCACATCTACGACGTCATGGGCAGCGACTTTAACTCGCCCGGCAAGTACCCAACCCAGCACTTTGAGGACTGCGACGGCGACAGTGGCGCCTGGCCGGGAGTCTACAACGGCTCCACCTTCTACCAGGGCCAGGCGTATACGCCTCCTCCGCAGGCGCGACCGTCCAGCTCCAACTGCTTGGTTCGACCTTCTCCCAACGGCGACACGGTCAAGCAGCGGCCTTACAAGAAGCGGGCTCATCCTACGGCGCAAGCCGAGCACATCTAGAGCGTGCGTACGCGGACCTCGACCTCGGCCTCTTGACTTTTTCCTCGCCCTCATTATACCCCCAAAGCCGAAGGGCCTTGGTTCCGGCTTCGACATCCACTTTTCCATAATCCGCTCTCGAACATTTGGCCCCGGGATCTTGAATCACGGACAGTTTTCATCTCGGTCGTCCCTCTCGCGCCCCTCGTTGGCCCTCGTTCTCATCCTGTGCCGCCTTCTGCCGGCATCCGGCTTCCCGTCATACCACCATGGGCGGGAATCCGCTGCCCCCCAAAATACCTCGCAGATCGCAACATTGTTCCGCCCTTTGCCTTTTCTCGCCACTCGGCGGTAGCATCTTTTCTTGCAGCGCGCTCGTCACCTTGTTGCCGCTCCGCCTCCCTCGTCCGCCGTTTTCCGCTCGCGATGCGGGTCTTTTGACCGTGCGTCGCTGGTAGCCGATGCGGCGCCCACAAACGCCACGCCCACCTGTCCCCCACCATCACAAGCAAGCCGCCATCTGTCGCGCATCCATACCACACTCTTTCTACACGCGGAGTCAGAACGGAAGCGGAAGAGGACCGTATGGTCTTGGTTTCGGTTTGTGAGGATTCCGACGTGGCGCAGTCGATACCAACTATGCCTTACCTAGTACCCACCTTGGCCATGTAGACGCCGCAAGGACGTCGTCGTGTGCGATAGGCTACCATGCTTATGCAGTCCAGGCAGAAATCACCCTCTTTTAATTGACAATTGTCGTATTCCGAGTGCCGGCCGTTGTGCGGTTCCCCAAAGCAGCGTCGATCGCCTGGTCCAAGGTCCGCCCTTTGGCACCCTTTGTCCAAGGCCGATCCACGCATGGCATGACGCTCTCACATCCGGGACCCAACTTGAATAGGCGCAGTTGGAGCGGAGGGGCATGGCGTTGCGGGCTTGGCGGAGAGGCGGTACCACGATGCCCAATGCCGCCAGTCCTTTGCCGCGCAAAGCGCAAGGGTGCGAGAGCCAGGCCAGGGCAGACGAGGGTCTTAGCATTCCTAATCACTATCTTAACCCCCAAGCAGCTTAGGTCCACGTTTCGCCGATTGGGTTGAGGGGGATGAGGCGTTCACCCAAACAGGCGATTCGTGCGCATTCGGGCATTGGGATAAAGACGTAGTTGCCTGGCTTCCACCCTCACACTACTCGGGCTGAGCAGCGCCGTGGCGGCGTCATCGACAGGCTGGCTCTCGACTGTGCTGGACCTAACTAGGGCGTTTGGCGCTGAGGCTGCAAGATGGCTCGGCTGCGACTGGCTGGGGTCGTTCAGAGTGACCTCGCTTACCAAGCCAGGCTCGTCTGCTTTCAACTACCACCACCGCCGCCACCGCCACCGCCACCGCCACCGCCACTGCCGCTGGTCGCCACCCCCTTGCCCCCGCTTCCACCCTTGACGTCTGCGCCAGCGGCCACCACAGCATGCCGACGGCCGACGCCTCCTACCTCGGCATGCGCGACGCCCAGGCGCTGCTACACGCTACGCCACTCCACGCCCAAACCAACCCTCTCTCGACGCTCGCTTTGACGCTTCTCACCCTCTGCGTCTTCTACCTGCTCACTCTCGTCTACCTTCCCAAACCATCGGTGTGGTCTCACTTGCCCGCACCCAAGCGCACCTCTTGGTTCGTCGGCAACACGCGCGACGCCCACGTCGGCCAGGGCAAGAACCACGGCCGCCGCCGCCAACCCTGGCTCAGCAGCGAGGGAGACGACCTCCTGGACCTCCCCGGCGTGTTTAACGCAGCGCTGCTCGATGATTTCGACGCGGATAATGTCGTCTATCCGCGTCCGATCGGCGCGGAGCTGCTGGTGACGCGCGATCCGGCGACCATAAACCATATCCTCGCGGATAACCATGGGTACCAGCGCAGTGTGGCGGGTACAAAGGCGACAAAGATTATCGTGGGCGATGGTATCGTTGCGGTGTTTGGGGAAGAGCACAAGAAGCAGAGAAAGGTAGGTCGACACCCCACCCGTCTCCCATCCATCAGCCTTCTAACCCGCCGGCGACGTCATGGGCGACTGACGAACATCGTCCTTGCTTCTCCTCCTCTGCTCCACTTCCCTCCCACTCCTCTCCCTTCCCAACAGATGGTCGGACCGGCATTTAGCATCGACCACCTGCGCGCGCTAGTGCCGAGCTTCTGGGAGATTACCAACCACATGGTCGACGCCATGGAGCGCGACCTCGACTACGAGGCAAAGTTTGGCAAGGACGCCAAGGACGCCGTCAAGTGGTTTGGCAGGGCCACGCTCGACATTATCGGCAAGACGGGATTCGACTACGACTTTGAAGGTGCGTAAGAAGCCAAATCTCGCGGCATGGCTGCGCTGGGCTCTGCCGGCTAGCGGGCGTCTCGAGGAAGAGGACCGACGGGCTGACGCGGGGTTCTTGGGCCTTTATGGGGGGGGGGGGCGTCTGCGTGTGCCCGTCCGACCGCGGTTGCGCAGGGACCCAACGGACTGTCGATCCGATCGGCCTTCCACGCTGCCATGACGTCGACGATGAACATCGGCGCCTTCGATGCCCTAGTGGGCGGCATCATCTTTTTCGCCCTCCCGTCGCTCCATTTTATGCCGGTGACGGACAATGTGCGCAAGATGCTCGAGATGCGTAGCGAGCTGATCAAGACGTCGCGCACGATTGTGCAGACCAAGGCGCGCCAGATCCGGCAGGAGCTCGAGGAAGGCACCGGCGGCGTCGACGACGAGGCCTTCAAGAGCCGCAAGGATATCCTGCACCTGTGTATGCGCGCCAACCTGTCGGAGGGGGTGCGCGAGTCGGAGCGGCTATCGGACGACGAAATGGCGGGGCAAATTGTGACGTTCCTGTTTGCAGGACACGAGACGACGGCGACGACGCTGAGCTGGTGTCTGTACTTTTTGGCCATGCATCCCGAGGTGCAGGACGAGGTGCGCAGCGCCATTGAGAAGGCATTTGAGGAGCTCGGCGTCGATGTTGAGTCGGTGGCGTCGCTCGGATGGAACGAGATCAACTCGCCCGCCTTTGTCAAGGTGGAGCAGGCGCTGCTTGAGACGCTGCGGCTGCGACCGCCGGTGTCGACCACGTTCCGTACGGCGTTCAAGGACGACCATCTGCCCATCACCACGCCCGTGACGACGCGCGATGGACGGCGGCTCACGTCGGTGCCCATCGCCAAGGGTTCGGAGATTGCGCTGTCGATTTCGGCAAACTGCCTCGACCCCACCTACTTTGGCGCCGACACACACCGGTACGATCCCACCCGCTGGGACCGTCTGCCCGAGGCGCACGCAAAGGCGCGCATGCCCCCACCTTGGGGCTTTTACGTCTTCAACGGAGGTCCCAAGAGCTGCATCGGTAATCGCTTCGCCATGACCGAGATGAAGGTCATCCTCATCCGCGTGCTGGTGCAGTGGCGCATCCTGCCCATCGAAGGGATCAGGTTGAAGAGCGTCGAGGCCGTCGTTCAGCGTCCCGCCGTCGTCGGCAGGGAAAAGGAGGGCAGCCAGCTCCCGCTAAGGTTTGTGAGGATTCGCGAGTGAGATCCTCCCTTTAGCTCGAGTCGGCACGCACACCACCTCAAACACATCACAGACTCGCTTCGCTCCCACCCGTTCAAGTTCGTAACAAAGTCACAGGTCACATTGAGCTACAGACATGACTGATTCCGAAAGTAGGAACTTGGGAAATCCGGGCGCGTCGTGGTCACCCTTTTGAGGCGAATTTTTCGCCACGAAACATTGGCAGGTAACGGGTTCGTGATGTTGCGAGAAAACCGAGAAAAGGGATAGAGAAGGGTGAGAAAGGAAGGGGAAAGGGAGGGCGAGGGAGGGATGCCCCAGGAAGAGAGATGGAGGGAATGAAGAGGCCAAGCCAAGACCGCAAGCACAAGCGCAGGCGCGGACGCCGTGCCTAGACGTAGAGGAAGTTGCCCTTGCCGGCAGCGTCGTTGCTGACAAAAGCCGCGTAGCTCCAGGTCAAGTCGCGAGCACCTTGGTTGAAGCCCGTGTTGCGGTTAAACTCCTCATTGAGGCTGCCGTTGGTCCAGCTGTGGCTCTGCACAATGTCGACAAACCCGGTCGACATCGTCTTGAGCCCGCTCAGGATCGACGCGTACTGGCTGCTCGACGAGCCGTACGTGCCCGCCGCCAGGCCCGGCACAAACTGCTGGAAAAACGGCAGCGAGATCGATGTCACCGTCACGCTGCCCTGCTTGGTAAAGGCGGCGATCGCCACGTTGAGCACCTCGGCCGACGACAGCGTGCAAATAAACCACGGGTTGCCCTGCGACGAGCCGACCCCGTCGTAAATGTCCTCCTGGTAGCGTCCCGTCGACACGGCCGCCGGCGCCGCCGCGTTCTTGTTGATGCCATAGAGCGATCGGAAGCTGTCGATGTACTTCTTGTGCGTCGCCAGGATCTTGTCCGATGCCGGTCCAAATTCGGAAGCGTCCACCGCCGCCGCCAGGCTCGTCGTGTCCCAGCCGCGCAGCGCGCCCAGCAGCACGGCGCAGTCGAGTCCCGATCGACCGCCGACGCCCTGGTAGGCGGTAACGTAGCCGCTGCCGGCATTCCAGAAGCTCTGGATCGTCGACTTGATGCTTGCCGCCTGCTTGTTGTACCAGTCAGCGGCGCCCGGGTCGTTGACCGAGGTGGCAAACTTGGCACCGTCCAACAGCGCGCGACGCGAGACGGCGAGGTTGAAGAAGTGCTTGCCGCGCACCTCCTCCCACAGGTCGAACGTGTCATCCTGCCAGTGGTTGGAGACATACTCCAGGTCCGTCTTGATGACGCTGCCGCCGTTGAGCGCGGGTTTGTAAAGCGTGCCCGTGGTGAAGGGGTCGTTGAGGCCGATGCGCTTGGCAAAGGCGATCAGCGTCGACGCGCGCAGCGCCGGTCCATCGTTCTGGGGGCGTCCCCAGGGGCCCGTGAAGAGCGAGCCGTCCGCGTTGAACTTGGGCTCGCCGAGGTTGCCGTTGGCGTTTTGCTGGTGGATCTTCTCGACTTTGGCGTAGTTCTCCATCAGCGATCGGTTGAGCGTCGGCTGGCTGACGACGACCTTCATCGTCAGCGCCGCGTCTCGGATCCATGCGTAAAAGTAGTCGGGCTGGCTGGTCGAGGGCGAGGCGATGACCGTTCCGGCGGGCACGCCGGGGACGAGGTTGTCGGAGCCGCTGAGCGCGCCGCCGATGTTGCCGAGCATGCGGTTGTAAGCGTAGCTGACAGTGACGGTGCGCTTCGAAAGCTCCTGCTTGAGGCCGATGAGGGAGCGTGAGATGCTGGCGGCCTCGGTGTGGCTGCTGAAGGCGCAGAGGCAGATGAGCAGCAGCGTGATGCCGGCGCTGCCGAGCAGCATCAGGGGCTTGGAGCAACGCTTGTTGACGAGGGAGACCATGGCTTCAGGATCGGCGGCGGATGATGGGGGCGAGGTGGAGAAGTAGGAGGGTGGTTGTTGCAGTGATGGACTGGGGCGAAGAGAGGATGGGGATAGGTGAGAGAGAAGCGGCATCTGGGCACCCTCACTTATAGCCTTCATTTCGGGCATTACCGGCCGTTGTTGGTGCCGGTGCTGGCACTGCTGGCGCTGGCGCTGGCGAAAACCTGGCCTCACACTTCGGAGCGGTACCCTAGGAGGAGTAGCCTCACTGCGGAAGGACAGGTCCAACGACGCAGATGGCGCGGTACTTCTCTGCTGGAAGGAAATGATGGTTAGGGAAGCGCTGTGTTAGCCGCACAGACTCTGTTGGAGGAGCGGGCGGAGGCAGAGCGCTGTAGATGCTGTCGAGTGTTGCCGGGATCATGGGAGTCTGATGGTCGAGGTCTCTGCACGCACTTGAGGAAGCGGGGCTCGGGAGAGAGGACGAGGCACCGCTGCGTGAGAGTCTGATCGGTGTTACGCCTCGGCTGGCGACACCCGACAAGGTGGTCACGCTGGGTTTCACAGAGGTCCGTCCGAAGAAAGGGGGAAGGAGGGACCAGCGTGTACGTCCGGATTGATTGAGGGCAGCCCGAACAGCTTGCTTGCTCGTGTGCGACCCGAAGCAGAGGTCCGACGAGAGAAGACTGTTGCCGCCGGGGCGTCGAGGATGACGATAGCGGCGAGCGTTGCTCAAAGTTTCGCCGAAACCTGGATCTTGGCAGGGGCGTCTGTCTTGTGGCGCTCGGCGAGTTTGTGTGCGAGCCGTTTGCCTGGTGAAGGGTACAGTCACCTACGTTGCCGGGGAGAGAGGAGCCAAGACTGGGGGCCGGAGGAAAAGTGGTCCAAACGAATGGCAAGGGTCGTAGCCGAGGCAGTCGGGAATCTCGAGCTCGGTCTGGGAGGGCCGGAGGGATGCTTGGAAGGAGGAGGGGTTCGGAGGAGGGAGCGCCGTACGCGCGTACGGAAATGGGCAAGCGAAGGGACGAGGAAAGGCTCGGGACGGAGCGTCGGAGACTGCGTGACTGTCAGCAGGGTGGAGGCGGTGGTGGTGGTGGTGTTTGCTCTGACAGAGGCCGAGGAGTGCGGGTGGTGCGACGTGCATGGCGTGTGAGTGCATGGATGGTTGGGGTGCAGCGGTACGTGGTGCCACGAATGTAAGCAGGAGTAGGTAGTAGTAGCAAGAGTAGCCGCCACTTGGATGTGGATTATGCGACCAAAGCGGAGGCGCTGCGGAGGCGAGCATGGGCGAAGGTGCGCTATGCGGTTGGGGGGAAGCGAGCCAAGACGACGCAGCAAAGACGCACATAGACGACGCGTACGACGAGGCGCCCATGATCACGGCCAACAAACGGCGGGGGCAAAGGCGGCGGCCACAACTCACCAGCCAAAAAATAAAAGAATAGCAATACCAAGTGGCAGCCAGTCACAAGTCACGTGTGAGGGCTTCACTTGCCCCTGCCTTTCAGCGTCGCCTTTGTCTCATGCCCATCTCGGCTCTCAGCTCAGGCTTGCATCGCGCATCAGGCCAGGGACTATGTACGCACGCTCTCGCTAACGTGAATAAGAATCAAGAATCACAACGACAATCACAATCAGAATCACAATCACAATCACAATCACAATCACAATCACAATCACAATCACAATCACAATCACAATCACAATCACAATCACAATCACAATCACAATCATAATCAGAATCAAAATCACAACCACAATCACAGTCATAATGTGAACCATAATAAGAATAAGAATCTCAAATCACTTGTGCACGTCTATGGCGGCACTTTGCTTTCACGCTCGGTTGCGCCGTCGTCTCGCTTTGCTTCGCTCTCGCCTTGCCGCTACGCCAACCACAACGATGCCATGGCAGCATGCCACTACACTGCACCCTACACTCGCCTCCCCGCTCTTTCTTTCCCTTCCAACCATCGTGGCAAGCTAAGCAGCCCTCCTGCCCACCCTGTCTGCGATCCGGCATGTCCACAGCCACAGTCACAGCTTTTCAGTTTTGGCTCTAGCTCTGCCTCCGGCTCTGGCTTGCTCCCGAGCGGCTAAAGTTGCATCTCCGCCACCCTCGCTTTTGGCCGTCGGCGTCAGTGTTCCCCGCTCCTCTCCTTTTCCTTGCCGCTTCATCACTGAAATGTAATCTTGTGCACAACAATTGGCGATGCAATGCACCCTAGCGAGATCCTTGTATGGCTTCAGGCGTTCTCTGCGCGCTAAAGAGCCAGTGAAAGTTGCGCCACTTGTGTGTATGTTTTCGGCCCCACACGTCTCCCGACCTCCAGCATCGCACGTTGGCGGCGGCGGCGGCTAGCGTCGACAGCAGAGCAGGCCGTAGCAGCGCTATGGACGGCCCTGTGAAACGCTAGCTCGCGTCTCCCCCCGACCATTGGCTTCCTCTGCTTTGCCCGCAGACACTTTTCCTTCCCCTTGCTCTCTTTTATCCCGATATCCTTCCTACCTCTTGCCGCCTTTCCTACCGTCCCCCGCCCACTCTATCAGCACCCTCTCGCCTTCGCTCCAGCAACGCCGTTTCGACCTCCTGCTGATGCCTTTAAGGTTTGACCGGTCTAGACTCAGTGCAGCACAGAAGTGGGTGCGGAACGTGTCAAGTGGTGTAAGACAGCCAGTGTCCAGGCAAGCTACGCTGCCATGTCCGCATCCGAGATGGAGACAACATGTCCGTGCCACCCTCACCGCCGCTGTATCCTTTGAGACGCCCCGGCGCCTCGCGGCTTCGATAAGTGCACAGAGATGGATGTATCGACGTAGTTGCCTCTCTCATCGTGATTGTTTTGGTGGTACAAAGCGTTGCCGATAATTAAACACGATGCATTACTGCTGCGGTATACAAGTACAAACCTCGTGACCTTGGTCAAGTCGCAGCGCGATGGGAGACGAGACGAGGAGCGGTGCTGGCGATGGGTCATGGACCTCGGTCGGAAGAGCCGCTAGGGGCAGGTGGTTTGGAAGGCAGCGATGCGACACCCTTGGCCTGCGGATTGGACGACGACGAGCTGGAGGAGCTCGGTTTGCCCCGACTGTGCCGCAGCTGGGCGAGCTTGGCCTCCATCGCAGAGATCTTGGCGTTGGTGCTGCAGCAAAAGCGATTGTGTCACGCGACGGGCGTCATAGGATGAGCTAGAGCTAGATTTAGCGATCCCGTACAAGGAACAACCCAACGGAGGTCGATTGATGGAGAGCGGCACATCACTCACCTTTCTGGGAGGCTGGCATTCTTGATCAGGCTCAGCGTCGTCGGCTTAAAAGTGTCGGCGTCCCTGCGACGATGCGGCCCTACCCCGCTTGATGAATGGCTCGGCTCTGAAAGTTGGCTCTGCCGGATCGAATCGCAGTGGGGAAAACATCAGCACTGCGCCTATACTGAGGTGGTCGGAGACTTCTCGCCCGGGGTCGCAGTCCTCGATAAGCTTGGGACGTACCTGGTTGGCGAGGGTGACCATCAGCTTCTTGCCTCTCAGGGTACGGTCGTTGGTCTCAATTATTGCTTGCAATGCTTCCTGCGGTGCCGTAGAGAAAAGGGAGAAGAAAGAAGAAGAAGAAAGGAAAAAAGGAAAAAAAAAAAAAAAAAAAAAAAAAAAAAAACTTAAAAAAACACAGTGGTTTACCAAAATATTACCCTTCCGCCAAAGCGGAGCCACGGCACGACGTACC
>JALNIF010004449.1:0-12093 GCA_026284005.1 Thecaphora frezii | reverse complement strand
ATATTATATTATATTATATTATTAATTATTATTATGTTATATATTTTCCCCTTGTTAAACAAGTTGGGTTTTGCGTTTCAAGGATGATGGATTATCGCTTCCGTCTAGGAGGGCTCAGGATGAGGGTGACAAAAGAACTCCAGTTCTCAACAAGTACAGGAGAGAAGAGTGAGAGCGAAAATGGAATGACCTGAATTCTTGGGCAAACAACAGAGGCCTGTCCCGACGGTTTGCAAGAGGGAAAGGGTGGGAGGAGGTGACAGCCGATCAACGGTCAGTCCCTGCTCGCCCAAATCGTCTTCAGACGGACAAATACAGGAGCTACGACAAGACAAGACTAAAAGGTACAACACGAGTCGAGCACGCAAGGAAAGTATCGTGAACCATCCTCGATGAGCTTAGGGAGCAGCCATCGTCGTCGACGACGAGGGCGGATGAGAATGGGCTTGAGCATCACCATTGAGTGGTCGGAGACTGCCAGCAGCACCGGCCCGGTACAGCTAGCCCTTGTCCGCCTCGATGGCGGCGGCCACAATCTAGTTGCTGGCCCGTCGGACGATCTTTTTAAGGCTGCGCTTGGACTTGCTCGTGGCAGACTGGACGGCAGCAATGAATACCTTGCCCGTCTTGGACAGCGACGTGCCGTCGTGGTCGGGCGTCAGGGCCGAGTTGGGTCCGTTGTAGGCGTCCGAGATGGCGTAGGCGGCGACGCGGTCGTCTGACTCGAAAAGCTTGATGGCCTGGGTGATGAGATTGTCCGTGTCCTGCTGAGAACAGTAGACGGTGGGCGAGACCTGGTAGTTGATGCAAGCAAACTCGGTAATCCACAGCGGCTTGTTGTATTGGGCAAAGTGATCGAGGACGCCCTTGACTCCCTCAATCGAGTTCTGGAAGATGTGCACGTTGATGGCGTCTGGTTGGCGCTTGACTGCCTTCAGGAAGGGCGCGAGCCAGTTTTCGTCCTTTTGCTTGGCGCACGAGGGCGAGACAAGGACCGCTCCGGCTTCTCCGTGAGGCGCAATGTACTGATCCCATGCCTTCGCGGCGTCGGCGGGCTCGATGACGCCCGAGGAGCCAGAGCCCTGAAAATCGGCCTCGTTGAAGCCAATCACGTAGTCATACGTGCCGGGTTCGATCTTCTTGAACTCCGCGAAGCGCTTTGCATCGTCGTCATGGCCGACGCGGCCGAGGCCCCAGAGCATCGAGGCGACTGTAAGCTTGCCAAGGTAGTTGTTGTTCTTGGGCGCGGGGGTCCAGTCGGTCATCCAGCACAGGTCGGCGCCGGTCCACTTGAGCGACTGTCCACCAGCAACGCCGGCCTTGCATCCGGGCGTGATGCTCTTTCCGCTGCTGGTGTGCTTCGTTGAGGTCGAGGAGATCGAGTCGCTGGATCGGGCGCTTCCGCTGTTGCTTGAATTAGACGCGGAGCCGGAGCTGGGCGGAGTTTCGTCCTGGGCGGTCTGAGCGGCCGTGGACGTGGACTGCTGCTTGGCACGGAAGTGGGGATGCTTGATGTGCTTGTGAGTGGCGGCATTAGGGCGGCAGTTGCTCGACTTGGCCTCAACACCTTTCGGCGAAGAAACGGCCAAGAGCACGAGCACGAGCAGCGCGAACAGGGTGATTTTGGACGAGGTGAGGGCGGTCATCTTGAGAAGAGACGTTAGAATGCAAAGGCGGTCTAGAGGGGACAAAGCGTAGCAAAGATGCGTAACGAATGGATGCGAGGGGGCAGAAAGGGCAATTGCTTTTCAACGAGAAAGCCGTGGGTGAAGAGAAGCGAGGGTGGCGTGGAGAGGTGGGAGGGAGACAAAGGCCGGCTCTGTGGGGTCTTGGGGGAGGAGGAACGAAGAGAGGATAGAGGAGCGAGGGGCGATGGGTCAGGGGAAAGGGACAAGGTTGAGGGGAGGGGAGTGAGGAGGGGGAAAGATTGATGATGTGAGGGACGACGGGCGGTGTGCCGGAACGCCAACATTTGTTGGCTAGATTATATACCCTCCTCTGCCATGCGTTTTCTAGCGCACCATGACGCTCTGTGCCCAACCAAGCGCACGCCTCGTGACAAAGAGGCCGAAGCGCCGCCTAACGCAAGCATCGCCATCACTGAGCCTTGGTGAGGGGAATGGCTTGCTGCTGCCTTTGCGCGCCGCCCTCGTCTAGTGGCCGTCGAGCCGAACGTCGCGCTTGTCACAAAGGGCGAGAGACGCCAGCGCTTACGACCAGTTTCGCCCTCAAGCTCACAGTCTACGGGGTTGAACGTTTGCTGCACGCTCTGTCGTCCCCACTTGAAGCTTGCGTGTGCGCAAACAAGTTGGAAAACGGGGGCCCTCAAACACAAACCACTGCATGTGCATGAGTGACTACATACTGTGTAGCAGTCCGCTTGCACCTCGCAGCACGGCATCTCCCTTCGCACCCTCGAAAACCAGGCACGTCCTTACGTGGCTGCCGGCCATGGTGGGGACCCAGCAGCGCACCCCATTCGGTCCTGGTTGAAGTTTTTCTCGCGCTTCATACATACCCTCATTTCTATATCCCCTGGTTGTCAAGAAAACCTTATCAAAGGGGATATCGACATATCTGCGTCGGCAGCGCCGGACGGCCCGCTTGCAAACCCTCCGCATCGCAAGAGTGGCGGGCCAGGGCCAACCTTGCAGGTGGGGGCCGGGCGAGGCTTGGCTTTTGGGGTGGCACAGCTAGGCAGGCAAGACGAGCCGATGCCCGCCCGTGCATCGGTCGAACCGTAACGGGAGTGAGCTTCCTGGCTTACGATGTTAAAAATCCCAGGCAGCAGCGGCAAGAATACACCCACATGCGCTCACATGCGCATTGTTATTTACTTACTTGCTCTGGTCACCCGGCTGCAGGCCTGTGCTGCCCTCTGTGCTCTGGCCAAACCGCTACCGGAGGTGGGGAAGGGAGCATAGCTCATTGCGCCCACCTGCCAACTGGTTTGCATGGGCTAATTCGGGACTCCTTTTTTTTTCGTTTAACACGCGCGCTTGCGAGCGCTCACCTTAGCAAATAAGAAAAGAATCTTAATAAACGCCGCCTTTGTGAAGGCCGGCGAATTGTGGTATGTAGCGCGCGCGCATGCGAGAGCACCTGGCTCGGCCTGCCTGCTCCGCTGTCGCATACATCGCTGGGGTGATACAAGATCGGCCAGGGTCACCTCTTGCTCGAGGCATTTGCGGAGACCAATACGGCCGATCAGGCACAGTACTCAGACGGTCAAACTGTCAATCATCAGTCAGGCGAGGCAAGCGGATCTCTCCTTACTTTGTCGTGCGAGTCTCAAAAACCTCCAGATGCGGATCGAAGCCTGACGGAGACGCAGGGTCGTCCGCGGCTAGATCGCCGTGTGGCATCATATGGTCCAAGAGACTCAATTAGCCTGACCACCACGCCGTCCGTTGGCGGTCGTTAGCGGAAGCCCCGCTAGGTTCAAGGCGCACCGACAGGCCGTAACTTTAATCGAGGGTCCACGCCTCCGGCGGCGACCCGCCTCCTACTCGTGCTGGTGTGATGACTGGGAAAGAGGGTCTGCGCGGTTCCGGCTTTGAGCGGATCACATCCTTTGGTCAAGTAGTGTAAGGGTCTGACAACCTTTCCACACGATTCCTTGAGCTTTGTCTTGACGGATCCCGCCAGGTTCCGCCCTCTTCTCTGTCGCCATCTCGAAGGGCGGGCCGCCTTTCGCCCTGTCCGTCGCGTTCGCATTTGCTTGCGCCATTGACGATGCGATAGAAGCTGCCGTCGCCATCATCCTTCCGCGCCATCTGGCCACAAGCGGCCTCTTTTAAGCAACGTCGGGTCATGTAGTCGCCAACTCCCGTACCGTATAGTATTGCATCGGGTCGACCTCTAGGTCCACGCTACTGCTGCTTTGCTATCTATCCGTCAACTGACTCGTCGCCACGCAGCACAGCATAGACTCGCGATGTCCAAGGCTAGCAAGCGTTCCAACACCTCGGAGGAAGACGTCGGACCGAAGTCAAGCGTACGTATCGCCCCACCCTCGCGAGTAGCCGGAGGAACGGGATCACTGACTCGTTCGCCTTCTCGCATGGTCATCAGGCTGGTCGCAAATATCGCCCCTTTACGGTGCAAGAGGATCAATACATCCATGACTAGTCAGCACGCTGCTTCTCCCTTTACCTTCCCCGCTCGGCAAAGATCCTCTTTGCTGAATACCTCTTTTCTTCTGTTGCGCGTTGGGGTCATACAGCCTGTATTCTATCGCTGACCGAGTGCACTTGTGCAAACACCTCGGACGACCCAGGACGAGCATGGTCCAACACCGTGCGTACTCCTCGAGCCTGCACATAGGCACAAACCCAACCTGACGCGTCTTCCTCTCTACCCTCCTCTCAGTCAAGGGCTTTCTCGCAGGCGGCCTGCAAAAGTACTCTGACGCGCCCAACGGCGATCCCATCCCGAGCGATGGCAACACCGAAGCCAAGGCGGGCAACAAGCGCAAGCGCACCGAGCCCGAACCTCACTCTGCCAGTTCCATCAAAGACGAAGCCGAACCCGACGTCAAGGACCAGGCCGATCCCGACTCTTCGACGTCTTCCTAGTTGCGCGGTCCAAACGTCGACGTCCATGACGAAATCGAGGGGAATGTGACGGTCGTACGCGTTGCGGCAGGTGTTTTTCTCAATGACAAATGAAGGGAACATAGCTAAAGTACACGTTGTGATGTCAACGGAGGCCACATGAACAAACACCAAAGGGAGGAAATTCGAAGCAGAGAAAGGGGGGAATCGAGGCGCGCATCGGCAGAGGTCGTTTAACCCCCTTTTGTCTGTTGCGACACGTGGCAGAGAAGTTGCGCGGATGCGGTTGACGAGGTCGGGTATTAAAAGGTCTGTTTTGGCGGCGGTGCCACATCATCCCACAAACCAAACAAGGAAGAGCGTGAATAACCTCTCGCACCTAGTTTGTCTCCCCCCTTTTACTCACCTTTTTGTGGATGCAATCCGGATCCTCGTTGTACTCCTCGGCCGAGACCCACATCTTCTTAAATGTGCTCAGGCTCGCCAGGATGGACCCTCCGATCCATGTCGAGTACTTGCGTTCCGGCGGTGCAAAGATCTTGACCTTCATCTGTCCGACTGAGAGTTTCTTGACCTCGACCAGCAGCCGGTCGCCGAAACCCTTAGTCAGCGTCGTGCCGCCGCTTAACACCACGTTGGCGTACAGATCCCGCCGCAGGTCCAGGTCGACGCGGTTAATGGCGTCCATGATGATCTGGTGCACTCCCGGGCACTCGAGCCCGCGTAGCTCGGGATTGAAGAGGATCTCGGGCGCTCGGAACCGTTCCGGACCGAGCTGCAAAATGAAAACAAAGAAGCGAACAGAAAGGGGGTTAAGCCAGACTGATTCACCTCGATCCCTCTCCCTCTCCAGCTGCTGAAGCTGGCGATGTATCGTGTTCGGCAGCAGCGAAAACCCACCTTAACCGCATTGCCATCGGGCAGCCTAAACTCGTCGTACTCCTTGAGGTCCTTTTCCTCCCTCGCCGGGTGTGCCGCGACGTAGCAGCACTTTTCCTTGATCATCCTGACAATCTCCTTTTCGCCCGACGTCTGCAGCAAGTAGCCCGACTTGCGCAGCTGCGTCTGCAACGCCTCGGTCACATCGCGTCCCGCCACGTCTATCCGCTGGATGGCGTTGGGCATGGAAAAGCCCTCATAGACGGGCACCGCGTGCGTGACTCCGTCTCCCGAGTCTAGGACGATGCCCGTCGTTCGACCGGAAGAGTACCTGTGGACGAGGGCAAATGCAGTACGGCCGAGGTCAGGTCGGAAATCTCGAAACGGCCGCGATGGCTGGCTGAGCGCTTCGTGCGCCGGCGACTCACAGGCTTAGCACCGCCTGGATGCTGGTGTACATTGCTGGCACGTTGAACGTCTCGAAAAAGATTTGTGCCGCAATGTCTCGGTTCTCTCTTGGGTTGAGCGGCGCTTCTGTGAGGAGGACCGGGTGCTATCATGGCGGCAAGCAATGGGGACAGGACGTGGGACAGGTCAGCATCTCTGTCCCAGCTCGATTTTGCCGTTGAGAAGCCGTAGCGGCGGTGGCGGCGTCTGAAGCCACGAGACGGGGCGTCTCACTTCTTCGCTGAGCGTCTGCAGCTCGTCGCTGTAGACGTGGTTCCAGATGCGCTCCATGTCTTCCCAATTCTTGACAATTCCGTGCTCCATGGGATACCGGATCTTGAGGAGCCCTCTTAGCTCCTGTGCCTTTCTGCCGATAAATATGTCGCCCTCGATGGCGCCCGCCATGACGCGCTGGTGTTTTGGCCGGCCGACAAAGCTGGGGAAGAAGGACTTGGGCGTGTCTTGGCCTGCGAAGCCGGCTTTGATGGTGCCCGAGCCCTGGATGCGGACGGAGATCGAGAGGGTTGGTGGACGTAGAAGCAGGATTCAAGTCAGCATGTTGCGGGGCCTCGAGGCGTTTGCGACAAGGGTGCGAGGGAGAGCTTCGTGGCTCACATTGTCGATGACGACGGGCTGGTTGGTGAGCACATCATCAAACTCGTTACTGGGCATGATGTAGAGGGCGGGGGAAGGGGAGGGATGGAGAAGGGGGGAAGAGGAGCCGGTATGCTCCTGGTCGGACTAGCGCACGATGTCCGTGGAGCTATCGGTGGTTGGCGAGGTGGAGGGGAGGGATGGAGCTGATCCGCAGAGCGGCGACGACCAGCGAGCCGACGTTTGCGGCGATCGAGCGGAGTGGGCAGTAGGAGGGGACGGATGCGCCCGAGTGGTAACGCGAGCGAGATGCGCTGCTCTGGACCCGGGAGTGGTCAAGGTTTAGATGTGCAGATGTGTGGGTTTGTGTGTGTGTGTGTGTGTGTGTTGGTCGGGATGGGGGGCGCTTTGGTGGACGCTTTGGTGGATGCTTTGGGGGATGCTTTGTGGGATGCTTTGGCCCGTTCGACTTGGACGCGGAGCCGCCGCTGCCTCGGCTGCGTTGACCTCAAAGTGACACCGGCCACATGCCACACGTGATACTCTGACGAGGTCGCTTGGTTCTCGCACGGTACAAGCGCTGCGAAAGTGGCTGGCTCGTGCGTGCGGTTCGCCTCTGTTGCTTCGCAGAGAGGCGCAGTCATATGTATGAGTGTGTGTGTGTGTGTGTGTGTATGTATGTATGTATGTATGTATATATATATGTATGTATGTATGTATGTATGTAGGTAGCGACGAGCTCTCCTCGTATCCAAAGCCGCCACAAACTTGTTCTGAGGGGCCCCGCACTCCTTTCCCCTAACCCCCAACATAGCAGAACCTCGCCATCCCTCTCTCGTCAAAATCCGCCTCCCTCCTCGCACACATCTCCCTCCGTCCGCTCTTCCACCTCAAAGTGGCCCCTCCTTTCTTGGCCCATAGCTTCAATCCGCCCAAATAGTTCGCGTTTACAAATGATCCCATATACCTCCGCAAAGCCTGGTGCTGATCCTTCTCGCTCACCCTCCACTCTCGCCATGGTCGCCTCTCCCATCGTCGATCTTCCAGATCAGGGCACCATCCGCCCAAGGCGCGTCTATCTCTCCCCCTTTCTCCCTGGTCGACAGGGTGGCAGCGTCCTCGCCTACCACGGCATCCCCTTTGCGCAGCCTCCCACCGGTCAGCGACGCTGGCGTCTCCCCCAAGGTCCTCTCCCAAGATGGTCGGGCCAGCGCAAGAGCCAGTTCCCCCACGATCCCGTCCAGGACTTTTCCCATATGGAGGGAATGATGTACGGCCGCCATGACGCCTTTGACAAGCTACAGCGCGGCGAGGACTGCCTCTACCTCCATGTGTGGGTTCCGGAGCAGGCGCGGGGACCCGATACGCCCGTCTTGGTCTGGGTCTACGGCGGCGCTTTCGTCGTCGGAAACACCTCGCGTCCCATGTATGATCCGGCTCGGCTCGCGCTCGAGTCGGGATGCATCGTCATCGCGCTAACGTATCGCGTCGGAGCACTCGGTTTCCTAGGATGCTGTACCCTAGCTCAAGAGGGGCTGGGAGATCACCCCATTGTTTCCCGCGCTGCTCTCACCTCGTCCGATGTTTGGGACGGTGTAGACGCCGCCGATCGAGCCGCCATCGAGAAGACGGCGGGCAACTGGGGCTTTTGGGACCTCGTTGCCGGCCTTCTGTGGGTCCAACATTCGATCCGCCACTTTGGTGGCAACGCCAACAATGTCGCCTTGTTCGGCGAGTCGGCGGGGTCGGTGGCCATCCACTACCTCCTCCTTTCGCCCGTGGTACCCAAGGGCCTTTTCCACAAGGCGATCCTACAGAGTGGCGTCGTTACCACGGGTCCTCCCGCCACCGCTACGGCGGCGCAGGCAAACTACGACTATATTGTCGCTAAGCTGGTCCCTCGCTCTGTGAGCGGCGAACAGGAGCAGCTCGACTACCTGCGCACTCATGTGCCGGCCGCGGCCATCTCGACGGCTTTGCGCGAAATCCCTGTGCGAAGGCCACGCTGCGAGTACCCCTCGCGCCTCTCGATCAACCGCCACCTGCCCGAGCGGCGCGAGAACTTTGATCCGGCGCGCGATCGCTTCCCAGCAGCCGACACGTGGGGGCCCGTGTGGGATGATGCCTTGATCTCGCGCGACGTCCTCCGCTACGCCACCTCGCCGTTGTCGCAGCTGCCCTGGCTGCGCAACGGTTTAGACGGCGTCGTGTTTGGCTACACGGCCGACGAGGGGACGCTCTTCAATATCCTGGTCGGCACGCCTTCGGCGCTGGTCGACCACTTCTCGGGGCTGCCGCGCGTGCTGCAGCGCGATATGGAGTCGCTCTACTCGCTCCGTCCTATCCTGGATGCTGCAACCGACACGCTGTCGCGGCAGGAACGCGATCGAGTGGGGCACGAGGCGTACTCGGCGTGCGCGACGTATACGGGCGACATGCTGTTCCACGCCCCCGTCCTCTCCTCCCTTTACCACCAAGCGTGCGGTGCGGGACAGAGCGTACCGGTCTACGGATACGCCATGACCCACCGACCCTCGGAACAGTGGCTCGAGACGATCTGCAGCATCCCCGAAGTCGCCGAACGCATGGGCTCCTTCCACTCGCTCGAGATCGGGTTCGTCTTTGGCTTCACGGGTACAGAGGAGCATACGTGGGTGTCAAGTGCTGACGAGTATGGCGAGGATGTGGAGCGTCCCCCTCCACCCATGGCCGGTGGAGGTGCCAAGAGGGGCAAAGGGATGACGGAGGCGGAACGTCGCCTTAGCCTTGACTTCATGGAGCGCTGGGCCGATCTCGCCCGATCGAACCGTACCAACAAGCCGCGATATTGGCAACCGATCGTCCCACCCTCTCCTTCCTCCCCCTCTGACGCAACCTCAAGAATCGCAGAATTGGGAGACATCCAAGTCACTTATTTTGCCGATTCGCCTCAGATTTCACCGCGTCATCCAACTCTCTTAGCGCTCGATGGACCGATCGAGGTGGGCGTCAAGAGGCTAAAGGAGCTCGAGCATTTCGCCACTTCCCCGCTACTGCCGAGCGATCGGGGCGCCGCGACGATGCAGCAGAGGGTGGCGTTTTGGATGACGAAGAACGAGAAAGGGACGACGCCGCTCTGGACGAGCCAGTATGGGTGGGATGCCACGGAACCGGCTTGGTGTCCGTGGAAGTAGGGCGAAGGATGCAGCGGTTGTGTGGTCATAGGACGTGAGAGATGCGGAATTGCTAGAGTTTTTTCTTGAAGACTGTGCGGAACTAGTAGATGGGGAATGTAAGGCAATGGAACACGTTGATGGACAGCGTCACTTATTCTCCCATTGCAGAGGGAAGAGGGAGAGGGCAATCTTATTTCAAAGATCATCAACGCAGGCAGCTAGGAAAGCATCATTGCAGATTGACAAAGCACCCTCCGTCGACGAGCACCGAGGAGCCTGTCATAAACTTGGCCAGGTCCGAAGCAAGGAAGACGACGGGGCCGGCAATGTCGCTGCCGTGATGCAAAAGGCAGAAAAGGAGCGAGAGGCAGAGAGGGTAAGCGAATTGCGATTGGCGGCAGAAAGGAGGGGTGGGGAGAAAAAGGGAGACAGTGAGTGGAGGGGGAGGGGAGGGGAGAAACGTACTCTGGCTTTCCCAGTCTGCCCAATGGCGTGCGCGAGACCATATAGTCCCGCTTTGTGCGGTCCGAGAGGTCCGATTCGTTGATGGCCGTCTCGATGGTGCCTAGAAGTAGCATCGTTCGAGAATCGGAGCAGATGTCAGCTCATAGCGTCAGAGTTTCTACATGGATCTTTCGGTGGCCGTGCAACCGGTCCAGGTGCCCAGAGGGAAAGGGCGGCGCTTCTCACCTGGCAAGACGCAGTTGCAGCGGATGTTTTTGGGGCCGAGGCTGATGCTGGCGCTCTCCATCATGGATTTAATACCAGCCTTGGTGGGTGTGTAGTGGCTAGTGAGGGATGTGAAGAGCAAGTGTGGCAAATTACAACGTCAGACCATGCTGGCTGGCTGATACCGGACCCTCGCACGATGTGGTACGCCGAGAAGGCAAGGTTTGGGGGCACGTACCTCTGCATTCCGCCTCCGACGAGCGCCGAGATTGAGCTGACGGCCACAATGCTTCCGCCCTGCGGCCTTTGCCTCTCCATCAGCCGCGCCGCCGCCTGGACGGCGTAGAAGGCGCCGTTAAGGTTGACGTCCTGCACCCTTTTCCACGTCTCGTGCTCCATCTCGAGGAAGCCCATGAACGGACAGATGCCCGCATTTGAGACAAAGACGTCGAGCCTGCCAAACTCTTGCTCCGCTACGCGCGCAATCCCCTGGCCCACCTCGGGCGACGAGATGTCGCCGGGCACCAGGCGAGACTCGCAGTGGAGCGAGGCCAGCTCAGTCTGCAGCGATTGGGCCTCGGCAGTGGTGGCGGGGTCGCCGAGGTAGTGGATCACGACGGCCTTGGCCCCCTGAGCGGCGCAGGCTAGGGCGCAAGCCCTGCCGATGCCGCGGGACGCACCGGTGATGGCGACTACCTTACCTGGGAGAAGGTTCGAGCCCGCTACCCCGTAACCGCCACCAGTGTGCTCCTCCGTGGCAGCCACAGTACGTGCTTCGCTGCCGGACGCGGAAGCCGCTGCAGCGGGCGCCAAGGTCCCGGCCGTAGCGACAGCGCTCGAGCCGGCCTGCTCCACGGCCCGCTCGACGGTCGAGATCTCGGAATGGTCGCGGGTATTCTTCATCCTGTGCGCAAATACGACGTTTCCGTGCGTGTCCCAGACGATTTCTCCGCCTAGTTGCTTGATATCTCCGCCCTTGGTAGCGAGGGAGCCGGAGCCAAAGGTTTCCACGACGCTCTTGAGCGTGCCGCCGACGAGCCCGTTGCGATGGTGCGAGGGAACCTTTGAGGGGTTGCCGAGGTCGAGGTTCCTCGCCGTGACGCCGAGTGCCTTGTAGAGAGCGACTTGGGGATCGGCGTAGAAGTCAAAGGGGGGCGAATGGCACTGCTCGATGTAGCGTGCGAGGCCCTGCCACTGGCCAGGTCCGACAATGACGAGCTTGAGACGGCCGCTATCGTTGAGGGGTTGGGATTGGGCTAGGGCACGGACAAACTCCATGCACATGCCACAGTGAAAGTGGCGCGTGAAGACGAGGACAAGGGCGCGACCTTCGGTCTTGGTTTGTTGGCGGAGGCGCGCAAACGGGACCGACTGGCCGTGCTTGTCGAGGAGCGAAACGGCGTCGGCGGCGGCCTGCTGCGCAGACGAGGGGAGGTAGTCGTTGTCGTTGTCGTTGTCGTTGTCGTTGTCGTTGGTGTGGGCGTTGGCGTGGGCGTTGGGACGGGGCTGTTGGGGCTGTTGGGGCTGGTGGTGCGCGTGTGGCGTGGCCATGTGGGGCAAAAGAGAGCAAGGGCGGGAGGTGGATGCGCCTTTTCAGGGTCGGCGAGAGGGGACAACAGAGAGAGTGGTGGGTTGAGGGCGTGGTTGGCATCCGGGCCTACGCAAAGCGACGCAACCGGCCAGCGTAGCAAGAGATGCGTGGCTGCGGCGTGCGGCAACGAGCCGCTGTCGCAGCCACGCCAAGCTCGGCACTGCGTACATGTATACGTATGTATGCACAACCACGCCTCGGC